>LPNX010487742.1:125720-139728 GCA_001517045.1 Pseudotsuga menziesii | reverse complement strand
AAGGAGTCACCGCATGGAAACTGTCTTCAATTCGAATTGACTGTGTAGAAGCTTCTACTTCTTCTTCATCTTGAACAACTTCATCAGAGAGAGTGGAGGCTGAGATTTTTGGATCAAGGATGCTTATGGTGCTGAATGTGCTCCATGTGCTTCCAAAGGTTCTATCCAATCTTTCCCAGAGTTCCTGTGGATCTTTAATAGATCTACTGTGGTAGCGCATGCTAGGAGAAAGAGCCAGTTCCATTATTTCAAAAGCTGTATCCTTTGCTTTTAGCCAGTCATTATCACTCTCAAAATTATGTCTACCATATCCATCAGATACCGAAAAGAGTTTTTGTCTTCTCAGACATATAATCATCTTCAACTTCCATTTAGAATAGTTTGAGGATCGGGTGAGAAGAGGAACTGATGAATTCATTTCGAAGTTGTACCTGCAAAACAAAAAAAATGATCCTATAGGAGATCCGAGGAGGAGAAGTGCCTTGTTCGTCGAGGCTCTGATACCATGTAAATTTGAGCATATAGATCTGTAGACAAAAACAAAACTCACAAAGAAATATCTCACAATTTACTCAGCAATTGAAGAATGAAACAGTGCAAAAGGCTTGCAGCTGTGAATGCTTTCATTAATCAAAAAGTAATTCAGATGATAATTACAATAATGTAAAATGGCTTTAATAGCCACAAGAAATTCGAATCCACATGAGGAAGTTCGAATTGATGACTCTACTTGACTGTAGGTAACCAAGACTTGTCTAAATCACAATTGGAGGACCCAGTAGTTAACTGTCCTTGTCTAAATCATAACCAAAGTTCTAAAACACAACCAAGTGTTACATTTAGTATTAAATAATGGTTAAATGACTGTGGTAGGTGAGAAAAGCACCCCACATGTGTGCAATTAATTAAACCATTATTTAACTGAATGTAGAGGGCTAGAACTGAATGTAACTGACTCCTAACTTGGCTTGAATAGTCATTAACTGAAGTGAACTGACCTTGGTTGGTTTCGGCATTCCCAGTTGCTTCCTAAATTGTAGGAATTGATGTAGGAGACTCCTAAACTTATGCAATCAAGTGCAATAAGTGGCAGTGAGCCTCAATTAGTGTTTCCCACACTTTGGTAACTGAAACATGTGCCCCAATTAGGTCAAGTTTAGCCAATGGTGCTAATGACTATAAATAGACTGGATGGACTCCTGATTTAGACATGACTCCCGATTTAGACATATGACCAAATTTGGACAAGGGAGGATTAATAATCCTAACAGCTTTCACTACAAGATTTCCAGTGGCTTTTTCTGTAATCTCAACTAAGTCTGAATCGAAAGTGGCCCTCTTAGGAGAGCCTGTGTGAGTCACCTGGTAAAAAAATAACAGGTTAGCAGCAAGGGAGGGCACATATAAGACATTTTTGAACTCACCATGCCTTGCTATGACTAAGCCCCTTCCTTCTGCTAGAATATGGGAATCAACTCCCATGTGAATATTAGGCCCCTTTGATAGTGAAAGAGTAGAGAAGGATTCTTTGGAGGAAACCATGTGGTTGGAGGCTCCAGAATCTATAATATATGCTGAGGATGGAGAGAGAGTTTGTTTCAAAGCATGAAACCTTTCGACATCTTCTTTCGGTGCTTCTTCATCAGGATTCTTTGCTCTTGGAGGGGAAATGTCGTGCTTCTTGAGAAGAGCAGACATCTCATCAAGTTGCTTCCTCATACAATGTTCTTCAAGATGGTATCCCTTTTCACAATATAGACATAACTTCTTTTCAAATTTCTTCTTCTTAGAGTCAGAGGCCCCTTTAGAATATTGCTGATTTGGTTTAGGCTTTGAATCAGCTTCCTTTGGCTCCTTCTTCTTTGATTTCCCCTTTGCTTGCGCTTTGGAAGAGTCAGTAACCAAGAGAGCTTGATCTTTGGAGGTCTGGATGACTCCCATTCGAATCAATTTGTCTTGTTCTTTGATCAAGGACTTAGAAAATGAATCTAAAGAAGGAAGTTTCCAATCAGGAAAGCTTTCCTGCTTGGAATGAAATATGAAAACAAATACAGGATACTCAGAGCCTATTTTGTTGAGTATGGAAAGGACATTATGCTCATCCTTCTGCTCTATTCCACATATTTGAATTGAAGTACTAGAGACTTGAATTTAGTAAATAATTGCTCAATAGTCTCAAAAATGCTGGGATGTAAAGATACCAACTCATTCGCTAGAATGTATCCTCGAATCTCATAGTGTTTGTTAAACAAGCTATCAAGCTTCTCCCAGGATTCTCTGGTAGTCCTCAAGCCTTCTATGTGGAAAAGGAGATCTCTGGAAATATAAGTACATAAGTACCTGAATGCTTCATCACAACGGTTCAGAAACTTGTTTCGCTCTACCGGCTGATGAGGCTCAACCTCCCATCCATGTATGATGCTGTGGTAGCCATGCTTGCAAAAGGCCATCTGCATATCAATCCTCCAATCAAGGTAATTGGAAGTTGTGAGGATCCGCGGCTCAGGAGTTTGAGTACTCATAATTGCTCCAGCAGGGAGACTACAAATGCTTCTTTTAAGCTACGTAGAACCTGTCAATTTCACTGCAAATAACACTAAAACATAAGAACTGTTAGAATCATGCTTTCCTCTAGACATGAACATGTTTTCAGGGTCCATCATGCCCTCCCTACCGCTCTGAATGAATCCAAATCTAGCAAATTTTCATATGGGACTTCTTTGCAAACCCAACTACTTTTGATGTTTGATGAGGAGAAACAAGCATGAAACTTGCCTAAGAAGGCTCTGATACTATGTTAGAATTTGAATTCCATTTAGATCTTTAGGTAGAGAGTTCTGATAATGTTTGCATCGATTGAATGGAGAATGAAAATACAAATCCAACACGACAAATCACATAGGAAATAGACAGGTATTGCTGAGGAATTTACAGTATATTCATCATAATAATATCTAGTGTTACAATGTAGTTTACATAGGTAGAATTAGAATGCATGAGTAATGAATTTGAATCCTTCAAGTGGATAAGACTATATCTAACAGAATCTCTAACTCAAGGTCTCCCAATCAATATCAAAGTCCAAATAGACAACTCCTTAATGACCAATAACTCAACAACCAGTGACAACTAGTTAAGTCAGTGCAACTGAGAGTGAGGTAGGTAGGAAAATCCCTCCTCCCCATGGAACCATGCATTATCCATGAATTAGTAGCGCTAACTTAATTGACTATGAACTAACTGAAGGTAATTGGGGGCTAACTAAGACTAACTAGTACTAACACCAATTAACAAAAGTAGGTTGGTGTCGGGGCTCCTAGTGGCTCCTAAAATGTAGGGATTGGTCTAGGAGGCACCCTAACTGATGCATGCACATGCAATAAGTGGCAGTTAACCTCTAGCAGTGTTCCCCACACTTCAATGACTGGTACATGTGTCCCAATTGGGCCAAGTGGACCCAATTGTACTAGTGGACCCATTTAATTAATTTAAGGTTCCTAAGTTAGGCAATAATTAACCTAATAGACATCTGACCAAGGGAGGATTAATAATCCTAACATTGGCACCCCAAGGTCTTCAAAAATTGGATCATTCACACCCTGTGAGAGGCTTTTCCAGGTATGGATTTATGGTGCATATGGAAAGAGAGGAGTGGTAGGATCTTCAAGGATAGAAGGCATAATGTTGATGACGTATGGATGACTCTACAGGAGAACCTCCTATCCTCGATCTGCAGCAATCAATGGGATGATGAGGATAACATCCAAAGGGAGGAAAGCCATGTTGCGAAAAACTGGGGAATTGATAAATCCCAGATGGATGGTCTAAGGTGCAGAGAGAAGATTTGTAAACTGACTAGCCCATCGCTATGGTCTCCCCCCCCCGGGTCTAGGTTTTCAAGCTCAATTTTGATGGAGCTTCGAGGGGCAACTTGGGTCCAGCAGGCTATGGTGGTGTTTGTAGAGATGTTAATGGAAAGGTGCTAGTGATTTATCTAGGAGCCATTGGCTCTGACACTAGTAACTATGTAGAATTAGAGGGCCTGATTTAGGGTTTTGAATGAGTGAGAGATGGAGGTTGGTTTCCTGCAATAATTGAAGGTGATACCAACATCCTGATCCAGATGGCAAATGGGAAGACCACGGAGAAACTTTTAGCCAGCTGGCGCTTAGCAAGCTGTCTTGATTCCCTTAAACTCTTGCTTGGCATCCACCCAGAGGTGTCCTTCAACCACGTTCACCTCGATGGCAACAAGGTAGCGGATGTGATTGCAAATGCTGGCATGGAAAAGGGGATAGGGCATTGGAGGGGTCCTATGGAAGAATTTCGCAATGAAGAGTGGTCCCAGATCTGTCGTTAGGTGGCAGATTCTGCATTAGAGGAAATTTCAATTTAAAATGGGCCTTCCAAAAATAATACAAATTCCATTTCATCATGTATTAGCCAATCAAAATGCTTTAAAATTCAAAAAGGGAGCACCTATTAAACAAATTTTTAATATAAATTTGGGAATAGGTATCATAAAAAAACTGCTTTTTTTGTTCGTATTTTCGACATATCTCCATGTCTTTTTACTCAAATTTTGATTGGGAGAGCTTGTTGGATGTGGAATTAAATTCTGCATCCAACGAGTACCCACTCTGCATACTTTTGAAAGGATCCTCCACCCCAAAAACAAGAAACATCATTACATTTTTTTTTCCAAGTATTTCTTGTTTTTGGGGTAGCGGAGCCTGTCAAAAGTATGCCAAGTGGATACTTGTTGGATGCGGAATTTATGAACAAAAAAGACAAGGAGATATGTCGAAAATATGAACAAAAAAGAAGTTTTTTATTTTCTTCCTCCAAAATTAATAAATATTATTTTATTATTTTAACTATTATTTTATTAATTTTCCTTAGGAGGCCCATTTTGAGTTGAAATTTCCTCTAATGTCTATGAGATTAGACCTCAGGTGGTATGTGTTGAGGATAAAAATGAGCGGCAGAGGACAGAGGGAGAGAGCATGCCCAAGATATCACAACGTTATGGCACGTGGGATCACGTGGCCTAAGGCCCCCAATGGGTTAAGGCAGGCTTGGGAGGTCGTGACCAAGTATGGTCTCATGCACATTGGGCTGGGGAAGGCAGGTAGAGATCGGAGTAAAGATTTGTTCTTAAATTCTGAAAGGATGGTAGTTAGTAGTCTCAGTACAAAGGGCGTTGGGAGCATGATTGGGGTGATGTATGCAGGGTACAGTTTGGCTTGGGGAATGATATCGACCTCCTCCATTTATCTGGGGCAGGATCCACCACCTTCCACTTCTATCCTTCGTGATATTGTTTTCCTGTGTAATTTGGGGTTGGTATCTGCGAGTGTTCAAAGGCAAGCCTGTAGAGTAGTGTTTCTTCTTCATGTAGCAAGAGGCGGAAGTCTGAGTGGCCTAGTGAGCATGGCTCCCAAACGTTCCTTGAGGTGTGAGGTGGGGCTAGGAGAGGCATTCGTCAATCTGGATGGAAAGGGAAAGGGGATCATTAGGAAAAAGGAGGAGAGATACCATGCCTCGCACGACCAGGTGTATGCTCAAGATGTCACAAAATCCTATAAATACCATATGCCCCTAGCCATCCGACTAGAAATTGACAAGTTGGTTAGGAACCCGTGGAAGGCGATGCCTGCTGAGGACTTGCACAAGGAGGATGTAGACTGGGTAATTGATCGAGGAACCACGATGATTCGTGGGTCAACATATGATTGTACGCTAATGTTGTATTGGGTTAATATGCAGTTGGTCGGGCATTCTTCTATTATCCGAGAAGCGAAGCAAAAGGGCGATGTGGATCCTATCTGAGCATGGAAAGATCACAATGGTGAATGTCACCTAATACACAAGAAGCTTGATATGGTGGCTGCTCATTTGGGTATCCCTTTCTTCCCAGCGAATAGTATGCAGTTGGAGCCTTCTAGACCTTGCGAGCGAGAGACTGGTCGTGAAAAGGTGCTCGGTGCTGGTCCGACTGGCACTTCTGTGTATCTTGGAAAGCAAGGCATGTCAGCTAGTGCATCCCCTGTAATGGGTTCCATTTGGGGTATCCCTGGTCTTAAGAGGGTATGATCTCTGTTCTCTTTGGGGTTGTGTTCTCTTTTCCTTTCTTTGGCTATATGGTGGCATGTGGACTCTCGTCCCAACTAGTCTTTTTTGTAAATGGGGGGTTCTAGTTTGTAGCAGCCTTCTATGGCTCTTTTGGGTGGTTTTTGGGTTTCTACCTATCCACACGGTAGCAATGATTCTGACTGGTACCGAATCTTAATGCATTTCTCTGTCAATGGATGTGTCTTAATTTTCTCTTGGTTGTGTAATTAAATCCGTCTTTAGAATGTATTTTATTTAAAAAGAAAAAGTATGACTTATACATTTACACAAAGAAACCTAACCTATTATCACGAAGGAAAATACAATACATTCTTCAAACACAAAAAGATTCTTCAATTATGTTTTACAATTTTATTTTATGAAAAAATGGTTGTTAAAGTTCTAAACCGTTATTTTACGAAGAAATAGCAACCGCACATTTAAAATGTATAAATCATTGGGATGTATTATCTTACCTAACATACAACATTACGACTAATAGGTTAGCCAAGACTATGCACAAATTATATTCTTCCTTAGAGTTGAAATTGAAAGGATAGCCATAAGATTCGTGTGACGGAATATCTCTTATGATAATAGTTTTTTAAGTAGTGGTAGTTACGGGATTGGGGACATGATTGGAACATTTTAATTATTGTGAAAATTAAAAATACAAATCTATATTATAGTCTCGTTGTTGTTTAGTAGATGAACTGGAATGATAGTCATGAGAATATAATACTATGAGATTGTACAAGATTGTAAGATTCGTCATTTATATGTGACGGAATATCTCTTATGATAATAGTTTTTTAAGTGGTGGTAGATACGTGGATTGGGACATGATGGTTACATTTTAATTATTAAGAAAATTAGAAAGAAGGTTTTTAACAATATTCAAATATATGTCAAATTTAACAATATTTAAACATATTAATATTATTAATTAATTGTAAAATAATATTAATTAAAAAATATAATTTCTTATAATATTATAAAAAATAATATATTTATGGTACATTAAATGGCATGGTGCATGGATTTACTCCACATCAAATTATCTCTACTTTTTGTAGCTATGCTAGGAGATTGAGAATTTACTTGGCATGTCATGAGGATTGAACATTAACTAGTTTATTAGGAATCTAGTTGTTACACATTAGCTAGACTCTCAGGTGTCAAATGAAGTTCAACTAAATCTTATGCATATTACCTCGACTCCTAGTTGCTAAATGGAGTTCCATTCTTACAGAGAGTGCACATTACCATGCACTAAGTACGGTTATCACGTGAGTTCAGTTAGCTCATCTCCTAGTTGCATCTTATGCACATTAGCTCTACTCTCACTTACTAGATGGAGTTCCACTATTAAATGGATTGCACATTACCATGCCATTAAGTACAATTATCACATGAGTTATTTTCAAATTTTTTTATAATTATTTTTACTAATTTTGAAGGACAACCATATAATTACTCTACATAGTATGCTTGCCACATTTTCTGAATCTAGGAAAAACATAGATGGTATTCCACCCCAAAATTCTAAGATATAAAATCCAAATGTGTTTTGGGACTTTAGGATGTTGAGAATGCATAATAGAGGTGGAATCTCCGATTTGCATTAAATAAAAAATGGATTCAATGAATGTCAAAATCGTCTAATCTTTAAACAAATCCCAAAAAATTACTAAATAACATCATTGTGAATTAATTATCTTTTTTATACTTATCTTCATAATTCTTGTCCTATGCCTAATTCTGCATTGTTTTCTTGTCTTGTGCCTAATTCTTCATCGTAAATTAACCAACATAGATCCACATTAAATGTGGATCTATTAAACATTTGGGGGAACAAATTTTTTTGGTGTCCCATCCATCTTTAATAGGGATATATCAAACATGGAGAGACATCCAATTTTTTGAGGTGTTATTTTTTTTAACTTAAACTTTTTACATGTCCACAAAGGAAATTTGATCCCTCTTCATGCTTGATGTCTCAAGATGGATTTTTTTTATTAATCTAAATAAATTTTGTAATGACTTTTTATTTGGTTTTAACTTTTTTTAATTACTTTTTAGTTGGTTTAAAAAACTTATTTTATAAGATTATGATTTTTTAATTATTTTTTACTTGATTTTTCATTTTTCATTTTTTATAAGTTGCATGAATTTTTTTAATTACTTGATATTTTTGGTACATCACTTTAGCTTTACACTTTATGTTACAACATATTCTCCATACCTGACTACTCTAGTTCCAAATCCTAGGCTCTATCTAATGGTCGGGATCAAATCTAATGGTCGGGATCAAATCTCTCGAGGTGCAAACCTTTTCTTAGTTATTACACTCAAGGAACTCTTAGCTTTGGTGTGTCCTATATATAGCCATAGCCATTGATTGATTCATACCAAAAGACACATCTTTTTATTTAAGGTTTACATATAATATTTTTATTATTAATATTTAATATTATTTATTGCATACACATAATATTTACTATTATTTTTTATTTTGTTAGGAACGAACATTACAACATCTCCCCTATACATGGTTTTAAAACCATGTGCATGGCCCTCCTAAAACCATGGGTTGTTTAGGAGGCCTTGCATATGGTCTTAAAACCATTTGCAAGGCCCTCCTAAATCATGTACAATAAACATGGGTTGTTTAGGAGGCCTTGCACATGGTTTTAAAACCGTTTGCAAGGCCCTCCTAAACCATGTACAATAAAACCATTGGTTGTTTAGGAGGCCTTGCACATGGTTTTAAAACAATGTGCAAGGCAACATTTTTTTGCTGATAATTCAATTTTTTAATTTGTATTATTTTGTTACCTAGGAACATTACAACATCTCCCTCATATTGTGTTTTTTCTTTTTTCTTTTTATGAACCACATTTTTTTTTCCGGATAATTAAATATTTTATTCATATTGTTTTGTTAGGTAAGAACATTACAAAATATACCCCATATTAGGTTGTTTTTATGGCCAACATTTATTTTGACGGATAATTCAACGTTACAAAATGTTACAAGATCTCCCCATACTAAGCTCTAGAGCGCGTCTCGGTGCAATAATAGCATGACATTATTTCCTTAAAACCAACATAGTTCCAAATCCTAGGCTCTATCAAGCGCCAAGAGGGATCAAATCTTTGGAGGTGCAAACCTCTTCTTAAGTATTGCAGTTAACTATAAGCTTTGGTGACCAAAAGACACATTTTTTATTTAAAGTCGACATATAATGTTTTTATTATTAATATTTAATACTATTTGTGATCGACATATAATATTTTTTATTTTGTTAGGAAAGAAGATTACAACATCTCTGTCATACATGGTTTTAAAACCATGTGAGGCCCTCCTAAAACCATGGGTTGTGTAGGAGGGCATTGCAAACGGTTTTAAAACCATTTGCAATGCCCTCCTGCACAACCCATGGTTTTATTGTACATGGTTTAGGAGGCCATTGCAAACGGTTTTAAAACCATGTGCATGACCAACATTTTTTTTTTGGATTATTCAATTTTTTATTTTTTATTATTTTGTTAAGTAGGAACATTAGAACATCTCCCCCATATTGTGTTGTTTTTGTGACCTACATTTTTCTTTGGCGCAAAATTAATTTTTATTTATTTTTTATTGTTTTGTTAGGTAGGAACATTACAACATCTCCCCTATAATAGGTTGTTTTTGTGGCTCACATTTATTCCAGGGAGTAATCAAAATTTGTATTTTTTATGGCTGACATTTAAAAAAGAATATTACATGAGAAACGTTACATAACGTTACAAGATCTCCCGATACTAAACTCCAGAACGCCTCTCCACACAACAAAATTTAAGATTACATAATCCTATTCTATCCCATACTACCAATTAATTAGAGCCTTCTTTGTTTCTCCTTACCATCATCTAAGAGTCCCTAACCCCTCCATTGTTGTTAATATGCCTGCTGATTTGGGTATTTCTTTATAATAAAAAAAATACTCTTTCTTTGCGCCTCGTACACTTTCAGTGCTCGACATTCTTTGTGAAAAATAAGAAATTCAGAATGGTGACTCTTATCATGATATTAAGATCTTAGGAGAATGCGTGGTTGCCTTTTTTTACTGAACGCGTACTTTCCACTTATACATCATACACGTGGAAAGAGAAATTCTATTTTTTTTTAGAACATTTTATGATTGAAAATAAGGCAATGGCAAATGACGTTTATGGAATTATTCATGAATGATGGGACATTATTCTAAAGTTTTATGTTGTTATAGAAAACAAGTTGCAGTACGAGCATGTTCAGTGGAATCCATATTTATGAAAATTTTTGGGAGTCTACATGGCATTTCCTGTTTTTAATTTTTTTAAACTTTTGTTTAAAAGTTATTCTTCAATTATGAAGATAATATAAGTTTTTTTCGTCAATAAAATTTTATTACAAAATTTAAGTAATGAAAATATATTTTTAATTAATACATAATTTTTTTTAACAAAATGATTTATCAAAAATAACACAAACTAATAAATGATATCTATTAACATTATGCAATATATACTCGGCTAACATTTATGATTAGTTTTATCTTATTATATAAAACAAGTTGCAGTTCAGTGGAATCCATATTTTATGAAAAGTTTTGGGGAGCCTACATGGCATTTCCTGTTTTTAATTTTTTTAACTCTCGTTTAAAAGTTACTCTTCAACTATGAAGATAATATAAGTTTTTTTTGCTAATAAAATTTTATTAAAAAATTTAAGTAATGAAAACATATTTTTAGTTAATACTTATTTTTTTTTAACAAGATTATTTATAAACAAGTGAAATAGCAGCAAGGCTGCTTATACCTGCCGTTTAGAAATATTTTAATGCTATATTGTATATAAGTTGAAAGTTGAAGTAATTATGAAACATTAAAAAATTGTAACAATGTATTATTTGTTGCTACGTTGCTTTTTTTTATGTGACATTATTTGTTGCTATGTTGTTTATTTTTCTATGTGAAATTACTTGTTGCTTTTATGTTGATGTGTTATTTATTACTTGTTGTAACTATGTTGCTTATATTTCTATGTCAAGTTAGCAACAAAGCTGCATGATACCTACCTCTTAAGAAAAGTTTAATAAAAAGACAGTTGGAAAAAAAATCCCAAATAGATAATAATAAAATGTACAAAACTACTTCCTTAATTAGTTATAGAGTAAGACCTTGAAATTAAAGATCCAAAATAACTTTATTTCTATTTGTGAATAGAAGAATTCTTGCCACTTGCATTTGTGGATAGGAAAATCTCCTTCACTACCAATTTAAAAATTAAGTTTATAATTTTTTTCATCTTAAACTAATATATCAACGAATACCTAAATATTTAATTATTAACCAAAATTTAAAATAAAATATTTTAAACCTATAATACTTTCTAAGTGAAATAATACTCTTTTAAACTTGTCATATTAAAATAAACTGCAGTTTTGAAGAAACCCACTGTCTGTTATTCTGGGCAAGTATATTGAATAATAATCGAAACCCAAGGGCTGGTAAGCTCTTGTCAACCGTGATAAAGTCTCAAAAGCGTTAGAGATCAGATAAGGAGGGATACCAAACAAATATTGAATATCAATCAAAACAGGGCATATACACAAATTCTACATGAAAGCTTGATATATGTTGCGCTTGCCCGCAAAAGTCGTGGATTAAATTATTGATTAATCTCTTCAAATCCCTCCTCCAACGTGCTTATGCACAAATTCTACACGGCATCTTTATATTCCTGGCTCTTTCACGCAAAAGTCGCTGATTATCATTAAATTATTCACTTAATCTCGTTAATGTTCTTGTTTGTCAACTCAAACTTGGACGAAAATTTAGTCCATGTTCCTCACATCATTTAAACATGTTATTTTATATTACTAAACGTTTGAAAATAAAATGTATAATGGACGATTATCTATTTATTTAACATATTATTTATAATATTTCGAATGGTTTGAAAATAAATAATATTACAAATGTTTTGAAAATAAAATTTAGAATGGATGATTATCTATTTATTTAACATATTATTTTATAATATTTGTGATGAATGGTGTAGTGTGATCGTTTCTCAATTTAAAAATGTTTTTCATTATTTATTCTTCTCTGTACCCCATATTGTTTTTATTATTAAAATTAACATAATCTCGTTAAAATTTTAATTTAATAAATTATGATCTCAACAACTCAGACAATAATGGAAACAAAAACACAACCATTACGGAATGTGTTAGTTAATAATCCTGCACTTTCTTGGAATGCGTTAGCCATAATCTAGCAATCTCTATATACGGAGCTTTAAATTTAATTAAGTTGAGAATTATATCACCAAAACACTTTACAACGAGATCCAAATTTTAGATTGAATTTATCACTGCTTTAACTTTTTTGTTAGTTCCTTTGCTACTAGGTTAAACCTAAGTTGCTTCACCCACCAATGACTCCATATTTTCCACCTCCCGGGATGATTTCCTTTGATTCTCATCAAAGCTAATTCCAAGTTCTAAACTCAAAGTGTCGATAACCTTTATTGACATCCATTTGTGTTTTTGTTACCCTAACATAATCTTACTCCAATGTCTACAATGGCCACATGGATTATGTCCAATAAAATTGGAGGTTCATGTAACACTTATCAGGGCTACATCTATTAATATCCTTTACCAGGCCCTTTTGTAAGGGACAATGGGATATTGGAATGTAGGTGATGGGATATAGGATAGAAGAGCAACCAAAAAAGATGGAAATAGTGAAGTTGTTAAATTGGAAATAGAGAGAGAGAGAGAGAGAGAGAGAGAGAGAGAGAGAGAGAGAGAGAGAGAGAGAGAGAGAGAGAGAGAGAGAGAGAGAGAGAGAGAGAGAGAGAGAGAGAGAGAGAGAGAGAGAGAGATTTATTTTATTAGTCATTATTTCTTATCATAAGTTCAATGGTCATGCTAGTGAAAGACCCCTACTTCATCATCTTCATTTCTCACTAAAAATAATATATATATATATATATATATAATGTTATTGTTTGAGCATCTTTAAAAATATACAATCACCATACTTCTTATTAGTTGTAATCATTATACAAATTCTTTAACATAATAATTGGTTTACTAAAAAATAAACAAGTTACAACATAAAATTTGAGATGACTTCAGAAATGATAACAAGTTTTATTTAAATAAAAATGCACTTAACAATCCTTAAATGGTCACGTTTCAATGCTAACCTACTCCAGATGAGCCTATGTTTTACTTAGTCTTTGTCAACATCCTTTAAGCTCAACAACAGAGTTTAGTCTCTATGCTGCTGAAAGGTTCAATGCATCTTGGACTTGGCTATCTACAATACTCTAGCAAGAAGGTGTTATGGAAAGTCTCTAAAACCATTGTACATAATGATTTATTTTATTAATAAAATATAACATTCAAAGTGGTATATATATTTATATATAACCTTAGTACATAATGATTTATTTTATTAATAAAATATAACATTCAAGATATATCAATGATTTATTTTATTAGTAAAATATAACATTCACATATATAATATAACAACTTTAGTAATGACATATTCAAGTCTACTCAAAGCCTTGTCGGTGGTTTAAAAAAATTATGTAAGACACGTAAGAGCCCTTTTTAAAAATATTATCCAAAAGCCCCACTAGGCAAATGTATTGATGACATCCAACTATAAACCATATTTGTTCTTTTCATAACACATGAGAAAAATGACCTTATACAAGAACTTTTACCGAAAGGCCCATGATTGGCCCACTTGCACTTTCAAATGAATCTTGTAGAATCACCTAAATCAAGATTAGCACTTAATGTAGTCATTTAATGGGAAAGCAATGAGGTCATTAATAAAGG
>LPNX010487742.1:0-116206 GCA_001517045.1 Pseudotsuga menziesii | reverse complement strand
AAAATAATTAATACAAAACATTTTTTCTAACACATAAATTTATATTAAAAACCTATAAATATTACATACAAAATAAATTAATACAAAACATTTTTTCTATAACATATATATACAATATTGTAAAAAAACTATATTATACATCTAAACATAATATTGTAACTAGCTCCATCGACAATATGGAACAAATTTGGTACTAAATACTCCTACATTATGGACTAACCATGCTGATTAATTCTTCGACTAACAAATGGGAAAGTGATTAATAACAATGGACCTTGCATACCCTGAACTAGCCAGGTAGCACCAATGATTAATGATGGGCATATTTTGCAACCCTGCACCAGTTCAAGCACCCCGCCAAATCGATATTCGGTCCCAAATATTTCCCTTTGGTAGGAGCAAGTGGTTGGTTGGTTGTGAGAGGATGAATTAGGTCTGAGAGGCATCTTTGGGCATCTATTAGGCCATGCAGATTGAAATTGAGACACCGGTTGAAGGGTTTGAAAATTTGGCAATATATTTTCAATTGCTACGATGGATAGAAGGGAATTGGAGCATACTTGAAGGATTTGAAGAGGCATGCATAGAATTTTGGAGCATTGGAGTTGAATTTGCAGTCGAAATCCCATTCACAAGTTAGTAAATTCCATTCTTTTTAATAAACTTTAAATACAAGGTTTCTCTGGTTTATTTTTTTCCTATGAAAAAAAAATGACGGTCCACATTATGGAGCACACCCATTATTACATGGTTTCTCTGGCTCCCCATAAGTTTTTTCACTATTTCAGAAGGCCCTTCTCCAGATCTATTTCCACACACATTCGAGCACAGGAATATTTACCTCCTTTTGGCTCAACTCAGTCAATAAAATGATCTTGCTCGTTTCTAATGTCTTTGAGAGTGGATTCATCCCAAAAGATTATGGGGAGGTATGGCAGCTTGACCCACTCAGGGGCTATAGAGATCTCCATATCTGGATCAAATCCTAGGGTCCAATGGGTGAGGAACATTCCCTTGGAACCCGTGAGATCTGAAGCTCAGGTCTCTCTCCTCCTTACTATGAAATAAAAACAAAAAAAAATATCAACCAAAAGCAACATCAAATACATTACCTTGACTCTTGGGAGTCTAATTCTACAGAATCCATGCTTGAACTGCTAGAGGACTAGGCCAAAGGCCTATAAAATTTCCTATTAGAGTTCACTCATGCATAATAAGGGCTTTTCTCTTTGCCTTTGAAGACGAAATGCCTAGCTTGGGAATGGCTTCTGCCCTCTTTACAGACCAGTTCTGCATTGGGTACTTCACATTGGTTGACTTTGAGGATCTGAGTAAAGAAAGGAACACCTCTGCCTTAGATTTAGAAGGATCATCCATACTGAAAATGCCAAGGGAGTCTCAACCTCGGTTTTTTCAGGCTGCAGTAGAAAATGAAGTGGACAACTCTGGCTACCAAAGATGGTGGTGATTGCAGGCTTCATTTAGGGTAAACCCTAGCCATTGGGGGTGTTGATTTTTCTATTTCCATATCTGATAATTATTTCCTTAAGATTCCAAAACAAAATTTCATGCCACTGTTATCATAGAATAATTACACTGAAAATTTAAACTGAAAATGCAATGGAAACAATAAGAGCATAGAAAGATAGCCATGCACAGTAGACACAATATTTTTTATCCTAGAAAACCCAAACTCAGGAGAGAACCCAACAACCTTTCTTAAGAAGAAATTTTCAATATTACAAGTACAAAGTCATCATGAAGAAAAATCAACAAAAGGAACCCCAAAATACTTATCTTTTATTTGCACCCTTCTTCATGAGGGAACCCTAGCCACATATGCGACTCCTTGAACTTGCGCTATAGAGGAGAGAGGAAAATTAGATGATGAAAAAGGAAATGTTTGAGCTCTTATTTATACAAGTCCAAGTCAAATTTAATTTTAATTTGTAGGGCCGACCTTTACTTTTGACTTCTAGTATTTTCTGGGGCATTTTCAATGATTCAATGGTCTTTGGCTTGTCTTCTAGAAATTTATTTTTCACTAGAAAGGTTGTAGATGAGACTTGTTGATGATGATCATTTCCTCACATGCACGTCTATTAATATAGAGCTCTAACATTGAATAGACCCACTAAGAAGCCCTAAACACTTCTTAGAGTCTACGTCAATTCAGCACTAGACTAGACTTGTAAACAGGTCAAACTTGCTCATATATAAAATAGATCACTCCGTCCTGGAGCAAGAAATGTGAGAGCATCTCCAGCCTTTTCACTCCTAGTCAAATCAACATGACTAATAGGAGAAATATTGTGCTTGGGCCATTCACAACTAGCCAAATCAACATGCCCTATGAGTGAATGTATCATTCCCCCTTGGCCAAATCAGCTTGACCAATATGGGAGAATGTCTATTCGATGTTGCTAACTGGAGAAACATTAATAGGGGGAAGGCCTTGTGCTTCTTCCAAACTCCATTACCATCCAATAGGGAAAATATTATATTAGATACAATCTCATATTAGATACAATGGAAGGTATTTATGTCGTAGACACAATTCCAAGCATGTGAAAGGGGTTTTTTGAAGCACTAGTAGTGAGATTTTTTATTTTTGCATAGAGAGGGGGAAAGGCCCAAAAACAAGCATACCCACACCTCAACCAACCAATCATTGTGTTAGTAGGAGGTACCATTCTCTTGTGGTTGCCCTTAGATTGTGGTCTATTGGAGCCTATATGTAGTCGTGGATCGCTTTTGTTAATCAATGTGGGATACTTATATTTTGTATAAAGAGGTTTTTATGTGGTAGAAACAATTCCATGAGGCACAAACATTAGGGGTAGTCAATTTAGTAATGGGCGTTTTTTAGGGAGGTATCTGAAAAGGGCACAATGGAGGGCTGCCGGTGAGCGTTTTTTTTTGCATAGAGGGATGGGGAAGGCCAAGCAACAAGTATACTCACACCACAACCAATAAACCATTATGTTAGTAGGAGGCACCATTCCTTTGTGACTACCCACATTGACATAAAGATCATTGTATACTAGAGTATCATCATTGAATACTATGTGAGGCCTAATGCCCCTTTCAGAAGCATCATGTTAGTAGGAGGCGCCACTCCCTTGTGACTACCCACATTGACATAAATATTATTGTATACTGGAGTATCATCATTGAATAATGTGAGAGTCCTAATGCCTCTTTTGGAAACATCACTAGGTGACCACCTTGTATTGAGCAATAAAAACCCATAACATTAATGATTAGTTTCTAACTCCAGATGATACCCTTCAGTATGTTATTCATAGACATCAATAAGGCTTGTTTTCTCAGGACCACCATGTACTAGTTTAGGCAAATTTGGTTGAAAGAACTTAGTTCTATGAATCTTTCTTGGACAAGTTCACAAATGTATAAAGAGGATGAAGAAAGAGGTATTCTTCATCAATGTACCATTATCAACTTTTTCACTGTGAGAGGCCTAATGCCACTTTGTTAGATATCTCTAGGTGACCATCTTGGATTGAGAAATAAAACCCCATAACATTAGTGTCTAACTCCAGATGAAGCTCTTCAGAATGTACTATGTTCCGTTGATTATGGTAATTTGATGAAAATCATTAGACACCTAGAGCTGTAGAATTTTGCTATACAGTTAAAGCACATCTTGGGATATATTTGTCTTTATTGTTTTGTTAGCCCCGCCTGGAAATCCCTTACATTGGCATGCATTTCTGTGGTATATGCCAATTGAATGAACTTCGAGTTCCATTGATTGCTGTTGGTTATTCACAGATATCAATTAAATATCTTTTCCCTGGACCGGCATGTACTGGTATAGACAAATTTGCTTAAAATACCTTGGTTTTCCAAGCATGGTGCAATTTTAGCAGTACACATTATCTTTAAATCTATTAGGTAGAAAGACGGATTGCCACAATAAACATTTTCAAAAACTATATTGTGCTTCTTAACATCCCTCGCAGGTGTAAATTATTAATAACTTAAATTACTAGGTTTTTCATTGAATATATGACTGAATTGAATTGATGCTTGTTTACTTCATATCACTAGCAGAGTTATTGCTTTGAATCGTATTCTGCATTATACTATGTTCCTATTTCTATAGTTTGGAATGCAATGAGTGCCTTGGAAACTGACACATTTTAGCTTGCTTTGTATTCTAAGCTGATGTATTCATGTGATATATCAATTTTCCAGGTACTGGAGGTATTCAATCAATGAACATGGAACACAAGACATCCTTGCAATGATTGAAAAAATACATGAGATAAAGATGTCTGAGCTAAGACAGTTGAAAGCTGATGAGGAATCTTCTGATGCAACAGACAATCTTCCTTATTCAGTTTGTGCTGTTTCTCATAGTCTTGGTGGAGCTGACATGTTGATGTATTTGGTGACCAGGTGCCTAAAAGGCCTTCCACATTGACTTTCAAGGCTGACTCTATTATCACCTGCAGGATTTCATGAGGATACTGCTATGATCTTCAAATTATTTGAGTATTTTCTTCCTGCTTTTGCTCCAATTTTAGCTCCCTTGATACCTGGGCTATATATACCTACCAAATTTTTTCAGATGCTTTTCCACAAATTAGCTCGGGATTTTCAGAATTATCCTGCAATAAGAGTACTTGTACAGACCTTGTTTAGCTATGTTGTTGGTGGGGATAGATCAAATTGGGTAGGTGTGATAGGTACACCACACTATAATATGAATGACATGCCCGGAGTCTCCTATCGGGTTGCAGTACACTTAGCGCAGATGAAACATGCAAATAAATTTCTTATGTATGATTTTGGGAGTTCATCTACTAATATGGAAACCTATGGTATGCCTTACCCATTATACATTGGGGCAAACTATGGTGTCATTGATATTCCAGTTGATGTAGTCACTGGTCTAAAGGATAGACTCATACCTTGTTCCATGGTGATGAAGCAATATTGGATGATGAAAGAAGCTGGAGTCCAAGTCTCATACAATGAGTTTGAATATGCTCATCTTGACTTCACTTTTTCTCACAAGGAAGAGATTCTAAAATATGATATGTCATGACTCTACGTTAGGTCATCGCCAACAATGAAAGGTTTTGATTCTAAATCAACAAAATCAAGGAAGTCTGGTTATGGCAGTCATAAATATCAAGGGAGTAGGGACACGAGAAAGTCCAGCAAGATTTCATCTCGCAGATCATTTGGCAAGCAAGACAACATTTCTACAGATGACAAATTGCCTGAAAAACCAACAAGTCCCATTTCAGGCTGCAGTTCTTCAGAAGGATCTTCAACATCAGCGAACACACAACTAAGTGGAGGCTCAAATGGAAAAGAACAGTTTTCAGAGATGTTTTGGAAAGGAAGATGCAGAGAGAATAGTATATAATTCCAAACTTCATTTGGCATAGTGGGTTTGTTCATAAAATATATGAAAGCTGATCAATTCTACTTATAATTTTTACCTGTTGAAACTATTACCCTGGTAATATTAATATGGCCATAGCTTATATTTATTAATTTTCAGTATTTTTTCCAAGTCTAGGAGAGGTTGAGGTTGATGATATCGATTTGTATTTTTTCTGAATGTTGAAAAAAAATCCCTGGCAGACTCATAGAAAAACCAACCCAGTCACAAGATTGTAATTATTGCCTTCTTCAGGTTCCAATCCTGGTTCGGATATATGATCATCTTTGAAGAACTCCCAAGGATCCTCCTCTTTTGTGCTTGCAATATTTAGTACGAATTCTTACCTCAGCAATTGGTTGTATTGTGGGGTGGCACATGGGAACTGGTGATCCCTCTAGTTGGAAGTAGATCCCCATCCTTATACAATCAGATAAGTTTCATGGTCTCCTGCTATTCCTGCACAACCAATTCTAGATTAGTGACCTTTATAGGTACATGCGGTGCCTCTACTTTCTTCTTTCCATTATCTTTATGTTAATATTCTTTAAATTAAATGCTAGCTGTTGAGGATTTCTTGGAGAAAATACAATAGATATTTTAGAAGGTTAAGGAGATTCTCAGACTAGCCCATGATAGTATAAAATCCTAGCAGGACCAGCACCACAGTGAGTATGAATTTCAAGAGGGAGATTGCGTTTTCTTGAGCCTATACCTTTATAAGCAGAGGTCTCTCAAAGATAAAGGGGTGGAGAAACTTGGACCTAAATACCATGTGACTTATAAGTTTCTATAAAGGGTGGGACAAGTTGCATATACTTGAGCTGCCATCAGGGTCATGAGTGCATAACCAGTCATGTCTCATACTTGAAAAAAGTGGTATGGAATTTTTTTAAAAATTCAATGTTTTACCTCCCCTAAATGTTAAACGACATATTCTTCTGATTCTAAGTTATTTTTTGGTAACTGTAGAAAATAAGTTGAGGACTAAGCTCTAAAGATGATGAAGAAAGAGGTATTCGTCATCAAGGTATCAGTATCAACATTTTCACTGTGAGAGGCCTAATGCCACTTTGTCATATATCTCTAGGTGACCATCTTGTATTGAGAAATAAAACCCCATAACATTAGTGTCTAACTCCAGATGAAGCTCTTCAGTATGTACTATGTTCCGTTGATTATGGTAATTTGATGAAAATCGTTAGACACCTAGAGCTGTAGAATTTTGCTATACAGTTAAAGCACATTTTGGCATATATTTATCTTTATTGTTTTGTTATCCCTGCCTGGAAATCCCTTACATTGGCATGCATTTCTTTGGTATACGCCAATTGAATTAACTTCGAGTTCCATTGATTGCTATTGGTTATTCACATATATCAATTAAATATCTTTTCCCTGGACTAGCATGTACTGGTATAGACAAATTTGGTTAAAAGACCTTGGTTTTCCAAGCATGGTGCAATTTTGGCAGTACACATTGTCTTTAAATCTGTTAGGTAGAAAGACGGATTGCCACAATAAACATTTTCAAAAACTCTCTTGTGCTTCTTGACATCCCTCGCAGGTGTAAATTATTAATAACTTAAATTACTAGGTTTTTCATTGAATATATGACTGAATTGAATTGATTTTTGTGTACTTCATATCAATAGCAGAGTTATTGCTTTGAATTGTATTCTGCATTATACTATGTTCCTATTTCTATAGTTTGGAATGCAATGAGTGCCTTGGTAACTGTGACATATTAGCTTGCTTTGTATTCTTAGCTGATGTATTCATGTGATATATCAATTTTCCAGGTACTGGAGGTATTCAATTAATTAACATGGAACAAAAGACATCCCTGCAATGATTGAAAAAATCCATGAGATAAAGATGTATGAGCTAAGACAGTTGAAAGCTGATGAGGAATCTTCTGATGCAACAGACAATCTTCCTTATTCAGTTTGTGCTGTTTCTCATAGTCTTGGTTGAGCTGCCATGTTGATGTATTTGGTGACCAGGTGCCTAAAAGGCCTTCCACATCGACTTTCAAGGCTGAGTCTATTATAACCTACAGGATTTCATGAGGATGTTACTATGATCTTGAAATTATTTGAGTATTTTCTTCCTGCTTTTGCTCCAATTTTAGCTCCCTTGATACCTGGGCTATATATACCTACCAAATTTTTTCGGATGCTTTTCCACAAATTAGCTCGGGATTTTCAGAATTATCCTACAATAGGAGGACTTGTACAGACCTTGTTCAGCTATGTTGTTGGTGGGGATAGCTCAAATTGGGTAGGTGTGATAGGTACACCACACTATAATATGAATGACATGCTCGGAGTCTCCTATTGGGTTGCAGTACACTTAGCGCAGATGAAACATGCAAAGAAATTTCTTATGTATGATTTTGGGAGTTCATCTACTAATATGGAAACCTATGGTCTGCCTTATCCATTAGACATTGGGGCAAACTATGGTGTCATTGATATTCCAGTTGATGTAGTCACTGGTCTAAAGGATAGACTCATACCTTGTTCCATGGTGATGAAGCACTATCGGATGATGAAAGAAGCTGGAGTCCAAGTCTCATACAATGAGTTTGAATATGCTCATGTTGAATTCACTTTTTCTCACAAGGAGGAGATTCTCACATATGTTATGTCACGACTCCAGGTTGGGTCATTGCCAACAATGAAAGGTTTTGATTCCAAATCAACAAAATCAAGGAAGTTTGGTTACGACAGTCAGAAATATCAAGGGAGTAGGGACACGATAAAGTCCAGCAAGTGTTCATCTCGTATATCATTTGGCAAGAAAGACAACATTTCTACAGATGACAAATTTCCTGAACAACCAACAAGTCCCATTTCAGGCTGCAGTTCTTCAGAAGGATCTTCAACATCAGCGAACACATAACTAAGTGGAGGCTCAAACGGAAAAGAACAGTTTTCTGCGATGTTTTGGAAAGGAAGATGCAGAGAGAATAGTATATAATTCCAAACTTCATTTGGCATAGTGGGTTTGTTCAGAATATATATGAAAGCTGATCAATTCTGCTTATAATTTTTCCCTGTTGAAACTATCACCCTGGTAATATTAATATGGCCATAGCTTATATTTGTTAATTTTCAGTATTTTTTCCAAGTCTAGGAGAGGTTGAGGTTGATGATATCGATATGTCTTTTTTCTAAATGTTGAAAACAAATCCCTGGTAGACTCATAGAAAGACCAACCAAGTCACAAGATTGTAATTATTTCCTTCTTCAGGTTCTAATCCTGGTTCAGATATATGATCATCTTTGAACAACTCCCAAGGATCCTCCTCTTTTGTGCTTGCAATATTTAGTGCGAATTCTTACCTCTGCAATTGGTTGTATTGTGGGGTGGCACATGGGAACTGGTGCTCCCTCTAGCTGGAAGTAGATCCCCATCCTTATACATTCAGATAAGTTTCAGGGTCTCCTGCTATTCCTGCACAACCACTTCTAGATTAGTGACCTTTATAGGTACATGTTGTGCCTCTATTTTCTTCTTTCCATTATATTTATGTCAATATTCTTTAAATTAAATGCTAGTTGTTGAGGATTTCTTGGAGAAAAGACATCTGATATTTTAGAAGGTTAAGGAGATTCTCAGACTAGCCCATGATAGTATAAAATCCCAGCAAGACCAGCACCACAGTGAGTATGAATTTGAAGAGGGAGATTGCGTTTTCTTGAGACTACATCTTTATAAGCAGAGGTCTCTCAAAGATAAAAGGGTGGAGAAACCTGGACCTAAATACCATGTGCCTTATAAGTTTCTATAAAGGGTGGGACAAGTTGCATATACTTGAGTTGCCATCAGGGTCATGAGTGCATAACCAGTCATGTCTCATACTTGAAAAAAGTGGTATGGATTTTTTTTTAATTCAATGTTTTACCTCCCCTAAATGTTAAACGACATATTCTTCTGATTCTAAGGTATTTTTTGGTAACTGTAGAAAATAAGTTGAGGAATAATCTCTAAAGATGATGGAGAAATAGGTATTCTTCATCCAGGTATCATTATCAACTTTTTCACTGTGAGAGGCCTAATGCCACTTTGTCAGATATCTCTAGGTGACCATCTTGGATTGAGAAATAAAACCCCATAACATTAGTGGCTAACTCTAGATGAAGCTCTTCAGTATGTACTATGTTCTGTTGATTATGGTAATTTGATGAAAATTGTTAGACACCTAGAGCTGTAGAATTTGGTTATACAGTTAAAGCACATCTTGGCATATATTTATCTTTATTGTTTTGTTAGCCCCGCCTGGAAATCCCTTACATTGGCATGCATTTCTGTGGTATACGCCAATTGAATTAACTTTGAGTTCCATTGATTGTTGTTGGTTATTCACAGATATCAATTAAATATCTTTTCCTTGGACCAACATGTACTGGTATAGAAAAATTTGGTTAAAAGACCTTGGTTTTCCAAGCATGGTGCAATTTTGGCAGTACACATTATCTTTAAATCTGTTAGGTAGAAAGACATATTGCCACGATAAACATTTTCAAAAACTATATTGTGCTTCTTAACATCCCTCACAGGTGTAAATTATTAATAACTTAAATTACTAGGTTTTTCATTGAATATATGACTAAATTGAATTGATGCTTGTGTACTTCATATCAATAGCAGAGTTATTGCTTTGAATTGTATTCTGCATTATACTATGTTCCTGCTTCTATAGTTTGGAATGCAATGAGTGCCTTGGTAACTGTGACATTTTAGCTTGCTTTGTATTCTTAGCTGATGTATTCATGTGATATATCAATTTTCCAGGTACTGGAGGTATTCAATCAATGAACATGGAACACAAGACATCCTTGCAATGATTGAAAAAATCCATGAGATAAAGATGTCTGAGCTAAGATAGTTGAAAGCTGATGAGGAATCTTCTGATGCAACAGACAATCTTCCTTATTCAGTTTGTGTTGTTTCTCATAGTCTTGGTTGAGTTTCCATGTTGATGTATTTGGTGACCAGCTGCCTAAAAGGCCTTCCACATCGACTTTCAAGGCCGACTCTATTATCACCTGCAGGATTTCATGAGGATGCTGCTATGATCTTCAAATTATTTGAGTATTTTCTTCTTGCTTTTGCTCCTAATTTTAGCTCCCTTGATACATGGGCTATATATACCTACCAAATTTTTTCAGATGCTTTTCCACAAATTAGCTCAGGATTTTCAGAATTATCCTGCAATAGGAGGACTTGTACATACCTTGTTCGTTGTTGGTGGGGATAGCTCAAATTGGGTAGGTGTGATAGGTACATCACACTATAATATGAATGACATGCCAGGAGTCTCCTATTAGGTTGCAGTACACTTAGTGCAGATGAAACATGCAAAGAAATTTCTTATGTATGATTTTGGGAGTTCATCTGCTAATATGGAAACATATGGTATGCCTTACCCATTAGACATTGGGGCAAACTATGGTGTCAATGATATTCCAGTTGATGTAGTCACTGGTCTAAAGGATAGACTCATACCTTGTTCCATGGTGATGAAGCACTACTGGATGGTGAAAGAAGCTGGAGTCCAAGTCTCATACAATGAGTTTGAATATGCTCATCTTGACTTCACTTTTTCTCACAAGGAGGAGATTCTCACATATGTTATGTCACGACTCCAGGTTGGGTCATTGCCAACAATGAAACGTTTTTATTCTAAATCAACAAAATCAAGGAAGTCTGGTTAAAGCATTCAAAAATATCAAGGGAGTAGGGACACGAGAAAGTCCAGCAAGCGTTCATCTCACATATCATTTGGTAAGCAAGACAACATTTCTACAGATGACAAATTTCCTGAACAACCAACAAGTCCCATTTAAGGCTCCAATTCTTCAGAAGGATCTTCAACATCAGCGAACACATAACTAAGTGGAGGCTCAGATGGAAAAGAATGGTTTTTAGCTATGTTTTGGAAAGGAAGATGCAGAGAGAATAGTATATAATTCCAAACTTCATTTGGCATAGTGGGTTTGTTCAGAAAATATATGAAAGCTAATCAATTCTGCTTATAATTTTTTCCTGTTGAAACTATCACCCTGGTAATATTAATATGGCCATAGCTTATATTTATTAATTTTCAGTATTTTTTCCAAGTCTGGGAGAGGTTGAGGTTGATGATATCGATTTGTCTTTTTTCTGAATGTTGAAAACAAATCCCTGGCAGAATCATGGAAAAACCAACCGAGTCACAAGATTGTAATTATTTCCTTCTTCAGGTTCCAATCCTGGTTCGGATATATGATCATCTTTGAACAACTCCCAAGGATCCTCCTCTTTTGTGCTTGCAATATTTAGTGCGAATTCTTACCTCTGCAATTGGTTGTATTGTTGGGTGTCACATGGGAAATGGTGATCCCTCTAGCTGGAAGTAGATCCCCATCCTTATACAATCAGATAAGTTTCAGGGTCTCCTGCTATTCCTGCACAACCAATTCTAGATTAGTGACCTTTATAGGTACATGCGGTGCCTCTACTTTCTTCTTTCCATTATCTTTATGTCAATATTCTTTAAATTAAATGCTAGTTGTTGAGGATTTCTTGGAGAAAATATAACCGATATTTTAGAAGGTTAAGAAGATTCTCAGACTAGCCCATGATAGTATAAAATCCTAGCAGGACCAGCACCATAGTGAGCATGAATTTGAAGAGGGAGATTGTGTTTTATTGAGCCTACACCTTTATAAGCAGATGTCTCTCAAAGATAAAGGGGTGGAGAAACTTGGACCTAAATACCATGTGCCTTATAAGTTTCTATAAAGGGTGGGGCAAGTTGCATATGCTTGAGCTTCCATCAGGGTCATGAGTGCATAACCATTCATGTCTCATACTTGAAAAAAGTGGTATGGATTTTTTTTTAAAATTCAATGTTTTACCTCCCCTAAATGTTAAACGACATATTCTTCTGTTTCTAAGGTATTTTTTGGTAACTGTAGAAAATAAGTTGAGGACTAAGGTACTGTTAGAATACCTCATTTAGTGGAGGGATTTTCCATTGGAGGATACCACGTGGGAAAGACCTAAAATATCGCAACATCCAACACTAAATTTGTTTTGGAGTGAAGATGTTGAACTAGGGACTTTCTTTTTAGCTAAAAGTTAAAACTGGGTGAATCATTGTATGATTCATACTGCAAACTAGTTGAAGTGGAAATTCCACTCCCAAAGAGAAACACTTCCAATGGCTATAGAAGAATTCTAGCATCTAATAGACTCTCCCACTATGAGTGCAATGTTGTGTTCTCTCCCACTGTGAGTGCAATGTTGTGTTTTGAAGGTCTGATTGGGCCTCTAAGACTTGTTGATTATATAAATGCTTGTTTACCACCCTGTTCTCTTAATGCAAACTGATAAATTGCACCCCTGTGAAACAAACCCTTCCAGCTGTACTAGTCACCCATTGATGAGAGAATGGAGGATCTGGTGAACACACCATTATCTTTTGAAGATGCACTTGTTGATTTGTTTGACCACAATGATCATACACTTCAAAGGCATGTAAAAAAATTGTTAGGAATCCCTAGGTTACACCCCTATCATCCTAAACTAGCCTAGCTACCATCCCCTTCAGCCCTAGCCAACTTATCCCTCAATGCAAGACCATTTGCATCACTAATTTGGCCTATAGAACCTAATGGCCTGCGTTACACTCACCTTGGATTGGATGCTTTCCTCCATGATCCCAAGGCCATAAACCTTCAACGCAAGGGCTCTAGGATCCTTATTCAGCCATCTTCATACCTCTCATCCCTCCATAAAATATTAACTGTAGATTCATAAAGGAGGCAACCATCACCATATTTCCTTAGCTCATTTGACCCTACACCAACCTACCAACATCCCTTTGACACCTAATCTATAAACTCTCAAACGTTGCACACCCTAGGCCCTAATATAGTCCCAAAGATCACTGTTAGTTAAAATTTGTCTGGTTTGTCTTCCCATAATTCCATCCTACCATAAGGAACCTACTTTATTGTGATTGTCTTCTCAGCCAACCATCTATTGGACACCTAAAACATAAACACAAGAAGATCATAAAGCTTTACCATTTGATCTATTTTGGATGCTTATTTAATGGTAAAGATCAGCATTATTAATCTCTGCAACTTGTTGAAATTATTCCCATAAGCATGACATATGTATTTATCCTTTGACTGGGCATCTTGAATAACACTTGTAATCATATTTATCTTGCGTACTGTCATATGAAAATTGCATTCTTAAGTTGAAGATTTTTATTTTTATTTTCATTGGCATTTGGCATACCTGGGTATTATCTCTATCCCACAGTGATAATTGGCATACATATTGATTAATTGATTGCTTCTATTATTAGTATAATTTCATAAGTGTAAGTTTAGTATTGGAAACTTTCCCATAAACCAAATCTGAACTACATATCACTACCTTGCAATTACAATACTGACATTGGGATTGTGTTTATACTTGGTGCAAAAACTTTGGAATCCTTTTCATCACTCTTGAAATAAATAAATTGGAGATAGCATGCATATTGAAACATAAGAAGAGCTGCAATTTCCAACCGTAGTACATGCTATGACAGTCATATCCATTTTGTCGTTGGGTTTGCTTGAGGCATACATACCATACACCTTTGAAATTCACACTTGATTTAATACTTCATTTTTGGAAATTGTTTTGGTCACCTTGATAGTTTTATTTCCTTGATATCTACAAGAGAATCATGTTATTTTAAGCATTTGATGAGTTTTGAAATCATTCTGGAACATAAATACTGTATAGTCAACAAATAAGAATCATTTGGGCATATTGATTTAAAACTGGGAATCACTGAGAATGTAAATTCTCCTTCCTTTTGGCAAGCACTATAGATCAATATTTGGAAACATATTTTTGTTTGGCATCACTGAGTTTTTAGTACTTGGGGCATATTGCAGTTGTGTGAAAGTCATTGTTTACATTTACACCTGATTGCAAGGTTCGTATGACATACATTTTATTTGGCTTCATATGACATACGTGATTGCAATATTCTGTTTATGCAGCCATAAAATGTAATTCACAACAGTTTATTTTTATAGGTTGATAAGTGCAGTTGAGCATAAAATAGACTCACTTCTTCCTCCCTATCAAAAGCAGTGGAAGATGCCAAACCTAGAGTACTTGAGTGCCTCTGGGATTACTCAATTGATAGAGGTAAGCATGAGTTAATGTATGAAGTATCTTGTTGTATATAGGATTTTTAAAAATTGTCATAGTGATACTAAAATGAGCTGATAAATTATGAACATATAATATCAATGATTTTTCATACTGAAAATTTCATTCTTAAGTTGAAGATTTTTATTGTGATTTTCATTGGCATTTGGCATACCTGGGTATTATCTCTGTCCCACAGTGATACTTGGCATACATATTGATTAATTGCTTACTTCTATTATCAATATAATTTCATAAGTGCAAGTTTAGCATTGGAAACTTTCATATAAACCAAATCTGAACTACATATCACTACCTTGCAATTACAGTATTGACATTGGGATTGTGTTTATACTTGGTGCAAAAAATTTGGAATCCTTTTCATCACTCTTGAAGTAAATAGATTGGAGATAGAATGCATATTGAAACATAAGAAGAGCTGCAACTTCCAATAGTAGTACATGCTATGCTATGATAGTGATATCCATTTTGTCGTTGGGTTTGCTTGAGGAATACTATGCACCTTTGAAATTTACACTTGATTTAATACTTCATTTCTAGAAATTGTTTTGGTCACCTTGACAATTTTATTTGCTTGATATATACAAGAGAAACGTGTTATTTTAAGCATTTGATGAGTTTTGGAACCATTCTGGAACATAACTACTGTATAGTCAACAAATCTGAATCATTTGGGCATATTGATTTGAAACTGGAAATTACTGACAATGTAAATTCTCCTTCCTTTTGGGAAGCACTATAAATCGATATTTGGAAACATATATGTGTTTGGCATCACTGATTTTAGTGCTTGGGACATATTACAGTTGTGTGAAAGTCATTGTTTACTTTTACACATGATTGCAAGATTCGTATGACATACATTTTCTTTGGCTTCGCATGACCTACGAGATTGCAAAATTTTGTTTTTGCAACCATAAAATCTAATTCACAATAGTTTATTTTTACAGGTTGATAAGTGCAACTGAGCAGAAATTAAACTTACTTCTTCCTCTCTATCAAAAGCAACTAAAGATGCCAAATCTAGAGTACTTGAGTGTCTTTGGTATTACTCACTTGATAGAGGTAAGCATGAGTTAATGTATGACGTATCTTGTTGTTTATACCATTGCATAATTATTTTTTATTTCTCGTACACCAAATAACTGCATGAAAGATAATACATTAATGTGTTTTGAATCCTTATTGTTTTGAATTCTTGACTTGAATTTGTTAGATTAGATTTTCTTATTTTGCACATGAACTTGGTTATTGTTCTACTTTACATGTCATTGTTTTTCTATTAAGATTTTTTTATTGGATTTTGTAGGAGTGAACCTAACCAAGTGGGCCATAAAGTATGAAGAGCCTGTTGCTGAGGCTTTTCCATTGAGTATGAAAAGCCTGCTGTTGAGACTTTCAAGCTTCTAAGCATGGGTTAATTGAAGCTTCCGCGAGATCTAAGTATGGCTTAGCAGCTAAGTACAAGTGAGATGGTTTAGCCATTGTAATATTTTGAAAAGTCATCGATGTACTAGATGATTTTCATGCTCAGGATTTTCCATTGAGTATGAAGAGCCTGTTGTTGAGGCTTTTAAGCTGCTAAGTATGGGTTAATTGAAGCTGCCGCGGGATCTAAGTATGTCTTAGCAGCCAAGTACAAGTGGGATGGTTTAGCTATTGTAATATTTTGAAAAGTCATCGATGTACTAGATGATTTTCATGTAAAGTTATATGGAGATAGTTTTTGAGAAAACTCATATTTATTGTAATACTTGACATTTCATATATATAATATAATTTGTGTGGTTTAAAATGTATATGGTTCTACATTATATTTTTTATAAGTGTTGTAATTAACTAATTGATGTGACATTGCATAATTCACATGTGTATTAGATGATGATAAATAATGTATGATCCTTTTTTTAAATTTAAACATGATAACATATTAAAAATTTATATTGATTAATAACGGACACCATTAAAACTATTAAAATATAATAACCACATAAAATGACTTAAAAGGACTAAATAAGTGACCAATAAATGAGATTAATGACCAAAATTCGCATATAAAATGAGCAAAAATTGAGAGATACATGACCAAACAATGAGATATAAATGACAAAAAAATGACCAAAATTCGCATATCAATGACCAAAAAACAGTTTTGGTGGCTAATTTACGGTCTTTTATTACGTGACCAAATTTGGTCATATTCTAGTTTGTCATGTGGTCATTAATTTGGTTATAAATGTGGTCATATATTTGGTCATTTATTCAAATATATGACCAAATTAATGACCAAATATATGACCAAATTAATGACCAACTAACAAGCTATAAATGACCAAAATAAAAATGACCAATTTTGGTCACGTAATAAGAGACTGTAAATTAGCCACTAGCGATCGCCAAACCAAAAGTGGTCATTGATATGCAGATTTTGGTCATTTTTTTGGTCACTAATCTCTCATTTTCCACTAGTGATAATATGTTATGTTTATTGGTCATGAATTAGGACTTAAATAGAAAGACATCAAAATGGGTTTGTGGGAAGGAAAAATACTAATAATTGATGCTGTGTACCAAACATGGAGACTAAAAAGAAAGAATTAACAGAAACTCTTGGGTAAATTTTCTGCATGAGATAGTTGAAAAACAATTTCCAAATGTATTGTAAAGATTGAGGGTCAAGACTCAAAGTTCACAACTAAACCATTTTCTAAAGCAAGAGTTGTACACAAAAGATGCATTACTATGAGGTTGTCAATGAGCTTAGTAGATGTGTTGTGGTCCTCCCACAAAGATTGGGAAAGTTACATGTGTGTGCAATGAAATTAATGTAAAAAATAAAATAACCCAAAAAAAGTTTCTCCAACTTGCCTATTGCCAAATTTGTAATCCACTTATCATTCTAAAATGGCAACTCTTCAAATGCCTCCTTGATTAGATCTCTATTGCTATAAAAGAGCATAAACTAATTTTTTAGCACATTTAACAAACATGTATTGACAATGGTCGTAGTAATTATGAATGTGTTCAAAATGTCCACTGAAACCAATCATAAAAGTATGAAAGAGAACACACTCGATTTGTTTATTCTCTCTGACCCTGCAAGGTCAACTATAAGCAACTTTCTTTTTTTGATGGAATGCATGTGATGTCCTTTTGATAACTCAAGACTATTTCCATTCTCATTTGGTAAAGGTAATTCATTTTCTTTCTTCTCCTTAAGCGACCTTTTTATACATACCTAGAGAGACAAAATTAGAATCTAATTATTCAACCAGATACAAATTGCACAAAAAATGTGCATAATGTGGCATCTGCCCAAGATCAGCTAAGAACAATGTATGACATAAAATAATTTCCTTCACATTTTATTACCAAGAGAATTTCATGGCTTCATGAGGATTCAGTGTTCATCTTTGTATTTGATGCAAAACGATTTACTTCACCAATTTCCAAAAGTTGCACAAAACTTCCACGGTCATGTACTTGGACCATTGTGACTCCTGGAAAAGACACATCACCAGTTTTTGGATCCTCGACAATTGTGATATTGTCTCTTCCAGGTGCAAGTAGATCTTGCATAGTCTCCAAATACAACTGAAACAGAACTTGGACCATTGTGACTCCTGGCAAAGACACATCACCAGTTTTTAGATCCTCGACAATTGTGATATTGTCTCTTCTAGGTGCAAGTAGATCTTGCACAGTCTCCAAATACAACTGAAACAGAACCATTATGATAAATACATGATGAGACAATGTATTTAAAGAAACCTCATGTGATAAAAAATTCTCAAATAACCTTAGATTAGGTTACAGGTATAAAAATTGAAAGTTTTTATGAGAAACAGATAGATTAACAACACAAAACTGCTTAAGTAATATTCTGGCTATGAAAATAAAATTCCTTCCTTAAAGAAAACTACACTTAGTGGAAAATGTTTTTGAAAGTGTACAGTACAAGCTATTTTACATCCTACGGTAAAGAACACATTGTAGAAAGGAATACATGGTAATTTGTTTTTCCTGATTCATTTTGTAGATGATTAACTGTAGAAAGCATATAATTGAACACCTTAGCCTGATTGCATGATATCGAGTTAAAAATCACAATAACCCAATAAGCACCATGCAAAATCAGTTGAATCGGGATTCAGAACATACCCATTAAATTAGAAATATTGTGTAAACATATATGCACACCATGAATTTTTAAAATAGGAAGTTGCAGTGATTTAACCCATTCTATATGATGCAAAAATTGCAAAATTCTAAACCAATAAAGCACCACAAAATGTAGCAGAAGCCAATTTTATTTAATGACCTTCTCCTCTCTGAAATTTTTGAAAGAATGTATAAGTAAACTTGCTTGGAGGATGATAAAAATTAAAGAACAAATAAAGAATAAGATTCCATAGACAAGAAGAAAGTTTCAATTTTATGTTAAAAAGTAATTTGCATTTTTAAAATGACCCTAACTCTGAGTTGATCATGTGGTTAGAAGGGACCTGTGGGGCTTTAATATCAAGCAAAATCCAATATTAGTAGGTTGAATAGTATATAAATACGTATTCATTCCCTTATTTTAGAATGAGCTTGGTTTAGGACTTTGAAGGATCCTCCAACAAGATAACGACAGGCAAGACTCTACACCATAATTTTTATTCAATCTAAATCTATTTTAGTACAAAGTCATCCTCTTCCTCCCCGTGCTCTTGGTTGCATACTTTTCGAAATCCTTTAGAGGAGAAATCACCCCATTTTCAGTACCTTCAAACCCCAACCAAAGTCAAAATAACAAAAAATCAAATTAACCCAACTACCCTTTGACGTCTTTACAGAGTATCCAGGTCTTCTTTATAAGCTGTGAATTGTTGCTAGCTTAAACCAGCCATAAAGAACTGCTTGAATTGTCTCTGAGAAGTGGGTCTGTTACATAATTCTCTGACAGCATTGATCTTTATAATTTTGAATCACATCTAAGAAATGGGAGAAGAGTTACAGAGATGGATATTAATGGTCACTACTAGAGCTCCTACAAGCATGAACATGAACAATAAACCCAGCTTGATCTTTATAATTTTGAATCACATCTGAGAAATGGGAGAAGAGTTACAGAGATGGATATTAATGGTCACTGCTAGAGCTCCTACAAGCATGAACATAAACAATAAACCTAGAAGATACACATCTAGCAGTCATGTGGGTGATGTATCAAAGCAAGTATCAAACCTGCTTGGTGCTCCTATCCCATGCTGGATATAAAGAATTGGAATCCTTGGTCTACAAGAGCTTTGGTTATCATATCAGCAAAGAAGAGCACAAATCGAAAGGGGACAGGAGAAGAGACTTCATATGGTCTTTTGGCAGCTCTAGTTTTAATCCATATCAACACAAACTTGCCTCATATCTCACTCCTTATGTATAAAGATATTTTTCTGCAGTATAAGTAGCATAGTGCAGTCTGGCTCTATAGGTATTTTGAATTAGAAGTAGCAAAGTGCAGTCTAGCTCTATAGGGTTTTTGAATCACTCTGTCATGGACAGTGATTGTTGTGGTTTTGAAGTTTTGATTACATCCACATGTCAGACTTTCTTGAAATTGTGCCAAGAAGGTTTTATATAAGTAAAAGCATCAATTTGATGCTGGATTGGCTAGTTCTCAGCACGAATCCAGATACGCTACTAAAAAATAGAGGTTTGTTGGAATCACATTATGTAACTAACTGTGTGATAATATAATTTTATTTTTTGAAAAACAAAAAAATCCTAAAAAAATCATAGATTTCTCAAAAAATCCAATAGAGGAACTTAAAAAAACTGAAGAACCCAATTCAAAACCAAGTCCATTCAATCCAAATTCGATGGATTCCAAGTAGCTTACCAGAAATTCAAGCTCCCCACTCATCTTGAGTGAGAAAACACTCCCTCAAACGCTTTTGATGGCAACCCTTCTACACCTGCAGTCACATGGGGGATGTATTCATCAAGAATATCCATATCTTCTAAAATTGTTCTTAGAGAAATCCTTGCATATAAGAGATCAGTTGAAATCCTATTGAATTTAAACCACATCAAGAGAATATTTGCACTCTTCAGTGCTTAAAACAAGCAAGAATTTATTAGCTTCCATTTGATGTGCTCTAATCGCTTCTTTCTAGTTTGCCACCTACACCAAAAAGTTCAGGCTTAGATGGAAAATTAACCCCAAACCACATAAGGCCTCTATGCTTCCATCTTTCAACTAAATCCACTAAAAGAAATTCATAGATTTCTGTTGTTGTATAAATTTTCCCATTTGCATTTAAAACTGACCATGAAAACTCTACTTCCAGTTATGAGAAATGAAAGAAAACCCTAAGAAAAATAAGTGCACCATATGAAATGCCAAAATAGAAATTATGAATTTCAACTGGATTTTAAGATCTTGTGTGTGAACACCAAGATAAGTATGACATGACTCGATAAAAATGCATAATTCAAGTTTCTGCTATCTATGTTGCATTTATCTTCAAGTTCCCATCCAGAAATGGGAAACAGAAGCCAGCTGCGCCCCCCTTAAGAGTGGTTTCTGATAACATAAACATATTATACGGTGTCATAGATGTTGAATGAATAAATGATTCATTAGCCATTTCCTTGAGACTCTATATATACTTTTACCAGAACACTAGAAATCGGTAAGTTGGAAATGAAATATTCCAAGTAGATAATAGAGATATGCACCAAGACATATTTTCGTTCTTTTTTATACAAGATTTAAATTCTCAATACCCTATTAGATGTACATAAGTATGAGTAATACCTCCTTCAAGAACGGTCCATTAGAAACATTGTAAGCACTATAGAGGGAAAAATTGGCAGATAGGTAACAACACTTGCCAACAGAGAAGCAGACTCTGCCTTGATGCCTGCTTGAACTAACAAGGTGTCAACTCCAGATTGTTTAAGTATTTGAGGCGTGAAGTTGAGGACTACACCGATACCATAGAGCTGTACCGAAATAAAGTCTTCACTTAGACATACATCATACATAACCAATAGCATGCTGTAAGGCCAAAAACAATCTCTCTTATGTAATAAAAAAATTGAATTTACCTGCTGGACTAGTTGAAGAGACATCCCCACTGTAAGAGCTCTTCTTACTCTGATGTTGGAGAAATCAGACCATGACATACCCTTTTTGGCCACTTGTGAGGGGTGCATAATTGGAGGCCTAGAGATGGTTCTTCCTATTGCAGACACAGAGGGATCTACATTGCTCTCTGTCAAGCATAAGGCTGGTTCACCCACCAAAGAAGCAACCTGAATAGATTCTCGTCCTTCTAGATTGGATAATGATCACATAGAGCTAATAGCTAAAGGAGCATGAGACACAGATTCAGGAAAAATAAAAACTCTCTTCAAGTTACCGCTTAGAATGGGTTCATCAGACTTTTGCCATTGCCAAGCCAGCTGCCAGCCACCTCCCAATCCCGTGCCCCAACTGTCCACATTGGGACTGTTCTTACTTGGATATTTCATATTGCCAGACTTCTTGATGTCCCTCTTGTGTATGACAAAGTGGTGGAGCTCATCGTCAGCTGCTTGTCTTTGTATTGCTCCAGCCATCCAGAAATATACATCCCATTGCTAAGCTGGTGCACCTAAATCCTACTATTGGTCCCCATTTTCAGCAAGATCCTATCATCCTCCATCAGTTGGATTTTGTTGGCTTTTGGTCTTCATGGTGAGATGGCTGGTAAAACCCGGTTTCAAAGGAGATAAGAGGGTTTCATGGGTCAAAGTCTCCACTCCGCGTTCACTTACAGAGCACGCTCGTCTTCCCCACACACTCGATAGCCTAGTTCTCACTGGAAAGTCGAGTCGCCTCCCTTATTTAGTAAAAATTACACAAATTGCAGTGCCTACTATAATGATGACCTAGTATCAAAACTCAGTGATCATGCCCCACTACCCATGATAAGAGGTGAGCAATGTAAGGTTTTAACTATTTGGAGTCGTTCAGTCCGTGGTCAAGCAACAAAGTGAAGAGGCTACTCAATTATGACCCAGGTTCAAACTTAGTGAGCATGCTCCACTATCCATGATAATAGATTGATCAAATCATTCAGGCTACTCAAATTATGACCCAGGTTCAAAACCGGTGAGAATGCTCACAGCTCCACTATCCACTGATAATAGATTAATGAATTCATTCAGAGGTGTAGGTCGTGTTGCTGCAACAACATTGGTGATCTAAAAATGCAGAGCTATAGTGGTTCTGATGATTTCTGAGCTAATGCAATATTCATTGAGGATGATTTCCGAGCTAATGCAATCTTCTTTGAAGATGATTCCATGTGCAAATCCGAAAGTGATTTTTTAAATGTAAAGATTATTTGTATCAACCAAACATGCTTTGACAATTTTTGGCCATTTTCGTATCTAATTTTTGGAAAATTTCCATAAACCCCGAAACCCCTAATCTAAATTAATCACTTTGACAGGGAAAGAGATTCCATACTTATGTCTAATGGAAAATACTTGTCAGTTCGATGAAAAACAAAATACCTTCAAGCTTGTAAAAAGTTTCCTCCAAAATATGGAATCCAAACCCATAATACCTTTTGTAGGGACATTATAAATGGATTTAATGGCTGCCTCTTCGCTGCATCAATGAGAACTGGTAACATTTTAATAACTTGTTATTTTTAAGTAATCGTGAACTTGGAAGAGAAATGATTTTACTAAATTGAGGAGGCATGGTGCAACCCTACCTTTCTTAAGACGGTAGTGAGGGTTTTCACATAACAGTCATGCATTTCTTGGTTGGTAGCTTTGCCATCTACGAGGGCATCCATTACAATGATCTAGTGCTCATAGTCACATCCAGGGAACAACAGTGCCATCTGCATAGGTAGCCTGTCGCTCCAGTTGGGATCCTCATTGACCAGCGGTGAGTAGGTTGATCCAAAATTTGAGTTTGAGACCCTCCACTGAGCCGATATGTGATTCAAATCATGCGGAAGGATAGAGAGGATTCCATGGCTGACAACTACAGCTCTGTAAAAAATAGACGATGAGAAAAGTGGGTGTCTTACAGTAGACAGAAATCGAAGGGAACACTGACCATATCCTCTGCAATAGTCGCATCGAAACCACCCAACCACCTTAAAACCTATCACAGATAGTTTCAGGGCTCTGGATTCGATCCATTTTGCAGGATTTGCACTGAATGCAATGGAAGAAAACTTCATAACAATGAAACCAAACCATGTTAAAAACCTAAACATGGAAATGACTGGATAGTTGCATAAACCAGTGGACAATACATAAAACCTATGAACAATGCGTAGCCCAGGAGAAGACACGCGTAAAAACCTATGAGCAATGCATAGCCCAAGAGAAGACACACGTAAAAATACCACTGGCCAGAGGGATGACGACATCTACAGTGGTTTAGAACAAAACGTCAGAGAAAAACACCTAACAACATAACTAGAATAATTAGGATTCACTCGCCCCAAATTGACAAACCATCAGGAGAAAATCCAACGCTTCGATCAAACCATTACAGTGGTAAAATACCCAAAGGAAGCGGGAACTCTTGAAAAGTGACCTCGTGGTGCCGATCTCTATTACACCTTCGGGTGCATTATGAACAACAGTCTCAGAGACTCCATTCAACCCACATATTCCTTGCAGGTACCCGTGACGGTTTAGTTTTGGACATACTTCAAGTACCCCCTGGGTATATCTGGAGTCCCCTCGCCTAAGTTAAATTACTCATCTTCTTACATTAATTTAAAATTAACCAAAATACAATTGCACAACATTCATTCCAGCACTTGCAAGCACTCTTAATTGTTTTTCGACTCCATTTTCAAGGCACTGGTCAACTGTTTATTTCTTTTAATCTAAATGTGATTGGGTGTCATTTTCATGCTTACTTGTGATTATCTCATCATGTTATTTGTTGCTTACAATTGTTAAATCGAAACTCCTAAAAAAATTACTCTTTAATACCATCATCATACTAAATAATTTTTCCTTAGTAACTTAATAGGGTCTACCCCCCTTGGCTTCATTAGGAGTTGAGCCTAAATGGAGGAGTCAAGAACAAGGTGACAGCCTTGACTCGAGACTTTCCCCCAAGGACACACCGAGTGGCTTGAATATTTCTACCACGTAACCCAGGTGTGTGAAAGGCGGCAACAATCCTGATGCATCCAGTTTTGCCAAAGACTCTTCCTTCCTTAAGGAGGGGGGCAAACCACTATCAAAGTAAAACATTGAGATTATTGATGTGGTGTTGAGACACATGCTTGCTACAAATGGAAAGAGTCACTACAAATACAAGAAAGAGACTCCTTTAGCCAACTTGGCTTTCTCGTCAGATAAAAACAACATCAGTTGAGAGAGCTACCAAAGACAATCATTGGACATAGGCAAGAGAGAGGAGTTGAATGCAATGGGGAGGAATCCTACATGGGAATGCATAAACTTGCCCAAGGGTAAGTTTTGTTATTGGGTGCAGATGGGTCTTTAAGATTAAGTCGAGACCTGATGGTACAATGGACAGGTATTGGCCAAGGCTTGTAGCCAAGGGCCATGCAGAAGCTATAGTAATACAAGTTAGGTTATGAATATAGCAATACAAGTTAGGTTATGACTAGACCTTTTAACCTATGGCAAACATGAATTATATAAGGGCGGTGCTTGCATTGGCTACTCAACATTATTGGCACACTCATCAGTTGAATGTCAAATCAGCAATCCTCAATGGTACATTGGCAAGAGGAAGTCTATATGTGTTGAAAAATGACATATTTGAAGGTTCTCACTCGTATTTTTGATGTGGATGTGATGAGGACTTAGACTTTATCCTTTGTATATTTATGTAATAAGTGAATGTTATATAAACAAGTAATGTTTTGTACTTTATAGAATGGGTCTCACTTAAGTGATTATTTAATAATTAAATTGAATTAATTATTAAAAGTGAGTGCATTAAATGAATCTCAACCCTAGATTAGGTGGATAAGATAAGTAGTTACAAAATTTAAAGTATAAAACAAAGAGAGAGGACAAATGAGACACTCCATTAATGAAGAGAGAGAGAGGACAAATGAGACACACCATTAATGAAGAGAGAGGAAGAAGAAAAGTGAAGAGAGAGAAGAGATACCCTAGTAGCAGTGGCACAATTAACAAAGAGAAGCAGCACATTTCCCAAGGCAACCTACAGACCGTACAACAGTACCTGAGCATTAAATGCAGTCACACATGTGGGCATGATTCCCAAGAAAGTGATAGCAAAATTTATTGCAGACTGTACCAGCCATACACCATTAATTGCAGGCACGTGTGGGCACATATCCTAAGGTAGACCATACAGCAGAAAGGTACAGGCCATACATCACATGTGGGGTCCATACAACTATTATTTGACATGGAAATAAAGGTATTTTGTTTGCTGCTCCAGTTTGGTGTAATTTTGTCAACAAGGGTTGAAGAAATTATTTCTTGTGTCGATGGAAAATTTCTGAGCACTCTTCTTAATAAAAATTTCTTCTTTTGGGGTTTTCCTCGAAGTTGGGGTTTTTCCTGGTCTTTTGACCAAAAATATTTGTCTCTCATGTGTTTGATTGATACTTCAGTGTTAAAAAAGATCTTGAAGTGATGGCTTTTATTTTAAATTTACGAGTAAAATTTTAATCAAAACCCTAGATATTCAAGTGTTTGACAAAATGTGTGAATGGAAGTTTTCATATTAATGTCAATTATTTTCTTCAATATGAAACAACCACCTAGTTTTACTAAGAAAGTTACAACCACTTATTATGTAGAGATAAGGAAGGTTCTCTACGATTTAAATAAGGCTTCTAAAACTTGGTATTCTAGGACATGTGGTTAATTATGTAAAGGTCCATGATTCCTAGAATACTATTATTGCTTTGAATGTTGAGGACATGATTGTCACTGGGATGATGGATCTATGCATAGTACGTGGACAACTCGAAGTTGGGCATGAAGAGAACATTCGAGAACTTTGATATGGGTCTTCTTCATTACTTTCTTGGTGTTGGGGTTGAACAGAAACCGAGCAGTCTATTTATTCCCAAAGCAAGAATAGTAGGGAAATTTTGTTGCACTTCAGATGCAGTCCTCCAAACCATCCCCACTCTTATGGATGTAGGAGTTAAGTTATCAAACAATAATCATGAGGAACCTGTTGATCCTACCTTATACAGGCAGTTGATAGGTGATCTCATTTGCCTAAAACTACACACCTAGACATTTCCTTTGTTGTTATACAATCACGTCTGATCCACGATAGTCACAATGGAAGAGAGACGACAGGATGTTGAGGTACCTAAAGGGCACTGTTGATTACAAAATGGAATTCACTCAGATATCATATTTCAGGTTGATGAGACATATTCTGATTAAGTAGATAGTGTTTGATTCTCAAAAGTCAACTGGTCGCTATTGCTTTAGCCTTGGTTTAGCCTTGCAACAAGAAGCATCCTGCAGTTACATTGTATTCCTTCCACAAATGCAGAGTACAGAGCCACATTGAAAGCTGTTTGTGATGGTATATGGTGGACCAGGATCCTTATTGGAGCTTCTCAGAGAATTCTACTACAATCATCTGCTACAATCAAAGTGCGCTAAAGATAGCAAGATATCATGTATTTATTATTTAATGAGCAGAACACATAAAGGTGCATCTACACTTCATCAAGTATCAAATCCTACTTGATGCGGTGGACTTGTTTATAAGCCTACAGAGGAGTAGCTGGTTGGCATATTATGTATTCACTAAGCTGCTTGGTCAAGAAAAGTTTAAGAAATTCATAGCAAAAATTGGAGTTAGAGTTTCAATGATGCTCACGAGTCACAATACAAGGAGTGTGCTGGAATAGTATGACTCACGGCCTAAAATTTCATTTTAATTGTAAAATGTACATTAGTTGTACCTCTGATTAGTTAGTCAACTTTGATCAGTGGTCAAGCCCACCTTGATTATGGTAGATGTATTTTTGGAAAACGTGGTCAAAATGATCCTTAGCATAGTCAGGCTTGATCCCTTTCCTCTTCCAATAAATATTTATGCATGTCAAACTTTAGTAGTTGATGAGCAAGTTAATTTGTGGATACAAGTAAAGAATAGCATATAGAATACCCAACACAAGCATGTTATTTAATCTCTCTAATTGCTGGATTTTTATTATAGTTCATTGTGTTTTTCTCAGTTATATTTGCATAGAAAAATTGCACCTATACAGGTGGGCACCCCCAATAATCTTGGATCCTATGTTGCACAAAACAGGGGATAGCAATAGTTTCTGAAATGGGTACAACTTTCAAAAGGGACAGTTTCATAATCTCAGAAAATGGAGAAACACAGGTGTGTGTGTAGAGAGAGAGAGAGAGATTTAAGGATAAATTAAAATAATTTTGGTTGATTTCCAACGAATTTTATTATTATGCTATTAGGTTTAGTCTTTAATTATGTAAAAAAACTATTTGGGTTCAGCCACAATCTTTACTTTGTCAATACAAAACTTCTATGCATTTCTGTGAAACAAATAATAAGGCATATTGTCGTTTAAACATCATTAAAATTCATACATGGAAAAACAATTTTTTTCTTCATAAAGAAGATAAATAAAGTAGATTTGGGCCTAGCCCATAAATAATAAAAGACAGTAGATATCAAGAGCATGACCGGAAATAGTAAGAAAATGTTTCTTGACATCATTGGGGTTCTTCCTAGGCCATGCGCATTGTCAACAAACTCCCCCCAGCAAAAAGTTTCTTGCAACATACCCTAGCTTTTTTGTTTCCCATTAATGGTGTCCTTTCCTACTGAACTTAGAGTTGAAAGTGATGCATTTAAATTTTCAATCCCCCAACACAGTTATATCATTTGCCATTCTACCTCGACCTGCTAATGTGCTCTTATATTTGTTGTTCGGTTGTAAAAAATCGAGTTCTTCTGGCCTTTCTTTGATGGCTTTGTTTTTCATTTCAAGTGTTTTGTTTTCACTAGTGGGAATTTTAAGTCTAGTATGGACCTTTATTTGCTTAATTAGTTGGAAAAAAAAAATACACAAAAGAAGTTTGAAAACTGCTGGCGGCTTCCAAAAGCAACTGAGAAACCAATCGGGAGGTATCCAAAAATGGCTGGAAACAACCAAAACATATTCAGTGTCTTGGATATATCTCCAGGGTCCTGAAACGTGTTTTGCATTTGCAAAAACTATTTCGAGGACACCGCATAAATTTGTGATATAAGAATGATGTAATCTTGACAAAGTCGAATTTGAATTGATTAAATTAGTGTAGCTATTGAAAAGGAGAAGCTTTGAGCTTCATACTGACAGATACCAAAACAATCAACAGGAATTACGATACAAACTACAACATACAACAACAATTCTTACCATGCAATATGGGAATTGAACATAAAGGATACTCACCAGTGCACCTTAGCTTGCTTGTGTTGTATCATATCAGGAACATTAACATGTGGCATTGTCGTTCTAGATGAAGTGGGTGAAGATTCTTCAGGAAGGAACTGAGTATCATAAGAAAAACTAATTATTTCGGCCTCAGTTAAATGTTCTGCGCAATGATATGCATTCCACAGTCGGGCAGGGGTTGGTGGGGTATCCAGTTCCATTTCATCGTCCTCGTCCTCGGAACCTGCTTCCCATGTAGTCTGAGGCAAAAACTGAAATTGCAATGGAGTATGCCAATAGTCTATAGTTGATATCCCCTAAAGCAAACCGTCAGAATACCCTGCAGAATTGAATCACCTAGAACTATTAACCCTAGAAGCCATATTTCGAAATCCATTCGTGGGTTCACCGATGTGATCCAAACTGCTAGACCCTTCGACACTATTTTCAATTTTGAAGTTATCGCAGAGCGCAAAATCAGAATCGAAAGCGCTGACAGGAAAATCAATCGCTGGCTCCACACGATTGCATATATGTTTGTGATGTTCTTTAGTTGAGCTATGGGCATAGTCTATACATGTATAAGCATTTCTAATCTATTGAAAAGTTAAAGGAGATCCTTCATTTCTTCCAAAAGTGGTGACATATTGGTTCATCTCAAAATATTTATATGCTACAATCTTTGAATTCTATCATAAAATGTTGTGAGGCACATATCCTCAGCAATGATGCCAAAATGTTGGATGAAATCCCAAGGTCTAAAAGTAAGCACTTAGTTCATCCATTTAGACCCTTGTCAAAATGTTATCTAGGAGTGTAGGTTTATGACATTGGTTTCAGTTTATGTATATTTAGAAATGGGATAACCTATGCTACTTCAAAAGGAAATCTTTTCTATTGTAGTTCTATCACTTCACACATATATTCAACAAGAAGCCACTACCGTACTTCAGAAATCAAATCTGCAATTATTATATCTATTACTACAGTGAAAAATTAGATCTACGTTATCACATTTACTTATTGAAAATTGGCGAGAGGAAGGGACAACTGGTCCCATGTCACTTTCAGGGAAATCATAAGGTAAACCATCATATGCACCAATTCTTCAATAAATCATACACTAGTATACAAACATTTGAAATCTAAACAAAACTTATACCTTTCATTGTGTCTTTCAAAATGAAAGGAAAAGGTTATTATATATAAGACTTACAATGGTTCATGCTCCCTCAAGCTAATGCCCTTTTTTATTTACATTAGAGACTAATCCTAATCTACCATATATTCTATGTGACCAATAATAGAATCATGCTATCATCAGTTCAGTTCACCTTGAGACATGAGTTGGTGGAGGTGAAGACAAGCTTCCACTTTCACCGTATGAAGCTGAAGTGACAACTTTGTTCACATTTGTCTCAAACATCTTGGTGCCAAAAATTTTTCTTCATGTCAAAAATTCTTCAAGATATATCAAGGGAGAGAAAAACTGTGCAATAAGCACTACATGATCATATGGTCCTTACGAAGAAAATATATTTGCTACACTTAACTTTTAGTGGAGTTTACATGTTGAAACCTAGGAAATTGGCAGATATACAAGATCTAGAATCCAAACCTCTAAAGATTTAGGGTTTTGGAATCCAAGGATAAAAAATTACAAGTTACATGAATAAAGTTAGAATTTAAATGTTACAAGAAGACTTGAGAATTCAAGGATATAGGGTTCCGCAATTTTTGGAGATCTAGAATTCCAAAAATCTAAGGTTCCATTGATTTTGGTATATTCTAGGAAGTGATTCCATGCCCAAGAAGACCACATCCAAACAAGGGAGATGCCATACTATAATGGAGGAGGTGCATGAAAAACAGTCTCATCACAAATTATTCTTAGGCTCTCGTTGTTATTATTGGATTGAATGGAAATTGATCAAATAATATCATAATTAGCAAGGGAAATGGTTGCTCTAGGAGTAGCATGAATGCACACAAAATCCATACTTTGACCAGGAGGGAGTGACTTTAACCACTTAGGAAATGAATACGTATTGTTGGCATCTGGTTTGGAGAGACCCCATAAAGGACCATACAATCTTTGGATAGAGAGGCCAATAGCAGTCAGTGTCTAGTGTGGAGATCTATTTGTGATAGATGCAACATATATGTAATAAGTAGTTCTTGACTGACTCCAAGAAGTCATGAGCTTTTGCGAGATAGCCAGCCTAACATCTTCAACAGATTTTTAACAATAACGCAACATCAGTATTGTTTTTGTATTGAATAATCACCAAGTCATTATTATAGCAGGAGTTGCATAGATTCATCCCACATTATTGAATGAAAATTAGTATTTTCATAGCACAATAAAAAAAATTAGTTCTTTTCTCAAATATTTACAAACAAACATTTTATTTCTATAAAATGCCACTAAGTGCAAAAAAATTAAGGTAAAACAATAAAACATAAGAACTAGATGAACTAATATGTTATTTTTAATATAGATTTAATTGCAAAATCCAAAACTATCATTGATTTTCCCCTATTTGTCCAGGGTTGAGTTTGTTTATTTATGTGGCACTACATTATTTTTACCCCTGGCTCATTCCTGCTGAAGTTGAATTGTGGTGGAAAAAATTTAAGATTCAGAGGACTTACTATGTGGGGAAGTAGGACGATAACTCTGTTTAGGTGTAGGAGAGGGATTTGGCTTTGGATTTGGAACTGTAGTTGGAGCAGAAGATCCTGAATCTGATCCAGGATTTGGCACAGTCATTGCCAGAAGAACAACCATTAAAATCATCACCATCAACATCATTGAAACAAACTGAAACCAAATTAATTTCATCCTATAAAACAATAATACCTGGGAGAAGCTGGTTGTCTCTAGCATTTCCACCTTGAAGTCTAGATAAAATTCTGACCATTGGGCCATTGTTGTAGGTTGCAGGTTCCGTTTTCTCATAGTTGTCTCTTGCATCTGCAAAGTTATCATTGTGATCGGGTCCTCCAACAATAGCACAACTAAAATATTCAGATCATTTCCTTGGTGGTTGAACCATGTAGCATATCCTCCTTTGCAACTCACAAATGATGAATCCTCTTTGTATGATACAATGGAGGAAGCTCTATGATGGACTTGGCCAAGATAGTTTGGACTATATCCCACCATGTAGCTTGTAGCTCTTGGATTGTCACCGAGTATGTAATCAACCTTCAAGAACATGGTTTTAGCCAAAGGAATGATTAGGAATTAAGGCTTTTTAGATCCTGGACTCATTAATCTATCTTCGTGATAAGGAGGTTCTTAGCCCATCATGGGATTTACAATTATTATACCTGTGACTTAGCTAATGCCAACAGCTGAGATGGTGTTTAATTTTCATATGCTAAGCTAGAACATCAATATTTCATTTCATTTTCATAACAAAAGCATATAAACAAGATCACTGAAATAAATAGTATCACAAGAATAACATAGATTAATCCTGGGAAAACCCTAAAGGGAAAAACCCAACAAAAGCTTCCTCAATATAGATGCCCCAAAAGGATAAAATATAAAACCAATAAGGATATCAAAGCTTGATCCTCCTCCTTCTCCTACTAATCTTCTCTTCTCCACTAATGCTCTACACAAGTGAGAGTGTGTGCTCCAAATGTAGAGCGCTACACCTCTATTTATATTCATCCGTTCACTTCAATTAACTCATCCGACATGTAGGCTCGAGTTAATCATGTAGGCTCAAGTTACACATGTAGGATCAAGTAACCACACTGAGGTGCTAATGACCCACCTTTACAATTATAGGGGACTACCTCATGACTATTATTAATTCTTCCGATTAGAAGCATCAGGGTACAAGTGGTTCTCTCGGTAGGACCATCGGGGACCACAAAAGATACATATAGAATATTCTTCGAAGTTACAATATTTCAACACTCCCCCTTAACAAGAAGGGTATTCTACAACAACATCAACAACAACAATAGTAGGAGAGAGATAGAGGACATCATCAACATCATCAGGGTAACACATCTATAAATCATTGGAATCTTTTCAACATCATATAGTCTTCGTCTTCAATATTCAATGACAACAACTCTTTGATTAGCATCAACATCTTTTGATCAGCAACATCTTCAGCACTTTGACCTTTCGATCAGCAACATCTTCAGCAACATCTTCAACACTTTGACCTTTCAATCAACAACATCTTCAGCACTTTGACCTTTCGATCAGCAGCAACATCTTCAACACTTTGACCTTTCGATCAGCAACATCTTCAGCACTTTGACCTTTCGATCAGCAACAATATCTTCAGCATTTTGATCAGCAACATCTTCAGCACTTTTATCTTTGGATTAGCAACAACATCTTCAGCATTTCAATCAGCAACATCTTCAGTACTTTGATCTTTCGATCAGCAACAACATCTTCAGCATTTTGTTCTTTTGATCAGCAACACCATAATATTCTGATCAGTAACATCATGATCAGCACCATCATCATACTTCAATTCTCGAACAACATCATCATCATCACATTCTGATCTTTTGATTAGTACATCATCATCAGGCTCTGATCTTTTGATCAGTACATTGTCATCATCACACACTGATCTTTCGATCAATATGTCATCATCATCATACTCTGATATTTCAATCAGTACATCATCATCATCATCATACACTAATATTTTGATCAGTACATCATCATCATCATACTCTGATCTTTTGATCAGTACACCATCATCATCATACTCTGATCTTTCGATCAGTACATCATCATCATCATACTCTGATATTTCGATTAGTACATCGTCATCATCATACTCTGATCTTTTGATCATTACGTCATCATCATCACACTTTGATCTTTTGATTAGTATGACATCATCATCATACTCTGATCTTTCGATCAGTATGTCATCATCATTAGAAGCAACCTGCAATCCACATCTCAAAGACAAAAGTCTTTGGTTCACTTTTGGACTTAAAGTCTAGGGATGATGCAATCCCACCACATTATCGACAACCAAAGTTACCGGATTGATTATAGGATAATTTGTCCTTATCACTTTAGGACTAAGTCCAAGGATGATGCAATCCTACCACATTCACGGGGACCGAAATCTCCGAATACATTCTGAACCGAGGTTCAAGGATGATGCAATCCCACCACTTTCACGGGGGCCAAGACCTCCGGATACATTTTTAATCAAGGTTCAGGGATGATGCAATCCCACCACTTTCACAGGGGCCAAGACCTCTAGATACATTTTGAACCGAGGTTTAGGGATGATGCAATCCACCACTTTCACGGGGGCCGAGACCTTCGGATACATTTTGAACCGAAGTTCAAGGATGATGCAATCTGCCACTTTCACGGGGGCCAAGACCTCTGGATACATTTTGAACTGAATTTTAGGGATGATGCAATCCACCACTTTCACGGGGGCTGAGATCTCTGGATACATTTTGAACTGAAGTTCAAGGATGATGCAATCCGCCACTTTCATGGGGGCCGAGACCTCTAGATACATTTTGAACCGAAGTTCAGGGATGATGCAATCCTACCACATTTATGGGGGCCGAGACCTCTGGATACATTTTGAACTAAAGTTTAGGGATGATGCAATCCCACCACATTCACGGGGGCCGAGACCTTCGGATACATTTTGAACCGAAGTTCAGGGATGATGCAATCCCACCACATTCACGTAGACCGAAGTCACTGGATCTATTTTGGATAGATGTCCCAGGATGATACAATCCCTCTTCATTCTCGAGGATCGAGGTCACCGGATCACTTCTAGATAGATGTCCCAGGATGATACAATCCCTCTTCATTCTCGAGGATCGAGGCCACCGGATCACTTTAGGGAAGATGCCCAAGGATGATACAATCCCATTGCAACATCACTACTCCCCCTTTTGAGGAAGGTCCTTCCGAACCACACCAAGATTGTCTTGAAAGTGTTCGAACTTTACTCGAGACAGAGGCTTCATTAGCACATCAACAACCTGTTCATTAGTACTCACATGCTGGAGTTTTATGGCTCCCTTCTACATCATATCTTGAATGTAGAAATAATTGATTTCTATGTGCTTCGATATATCGTGGAATACTGGGTTCTCTGTCATCTTTATACAAATTTGATTGTCACATATAATCATGGTAGTATCCCTAACTCTAAATTGAATAATACTGATATCAGCTTCAGAAGCCATATGGATTCACAACTAGCAGAGCAAGCTGCTATATATTCTGCTTCGGTTGTGCTTAGAGCAACACTAGACTGCTTTCTGCTAAACCATGAAATCATAGCAGATCCCAGACTATAACATCCACTTGATGTGCTTTTTCTATCTGAGATACTTCTAGCCCAATATGCATCTGTATAGCCATACAATCTATACTCATGGCTATTATCATAGAATAGACCAAAGTCTATAGTCTCTTTCAGATATCTCATCACATGTTTTGCAGCTACAAGCTGAACCCGTCTTGGTTGAACAAGATATTGACTCAAGGTGTTCACCGCAAAACAAATGTCTGGTCTCAGTATTTGTTAAGTACATCAATGACCCAATGATCTGTCTATATTGAGTCATGTCCACTAATTCTGATGAGACATCAACTAACAACTTCAGGTTAGAGTCCATGGGAGTGGTCATGGCTTTGCATTCTAACATATTGAATCTTTTCAATATCTCTACTGCATACTTTCCCTGGTTGAGAAAGATTCCTTCTGAACTTTGCCACACTTCCAGACCTATGAAATAATGCATTAACCCAAGGTCCTTTATCTCAAATTCTTCTGCTAGTTTCTTCTTGCTTTCCAAAATCTGTTTCTCATTCCCTGTCAAGAATAGGTCATCCACATATAGTAATAGAATGACAGGTTCATCTTCTACAATATTGAGATAAAGGTTAGGATCAGATTTACTCTTGGTAAAGCCCATGCTTGACAGGAAACCATCTATCCTTTCATACCAAGCTCGAGGATCTTGTTTAAGGCCATATAAGGCCTTCTTCAACTTGCATACATGAGTATGTCTATCTTCAAATTCAAATCCTTGAGGTTGTTCTATATATACTTCTTCTTCAATCACACCATTCAGAAAAGATGTTTTCACATCCATCTAGTGAAGGTCCCACTTCATCATGGATGCAAGTGCCATGATAGTTCTAATCGAAGTATATTGTGCTACTGGGGAAAATTTCTCTTTATAATCAATTCCCTCTTTCTGAGAGAAACCTCTAGCCACAAATCTTGCTTTATACTTCTCAATACTTCCGTCAGTTGCATGCTTTATTTTGTGTATCCATTTGGAGGATACTATACTCTTTCCTTTTGGTTTGGGAACCATATCCCATACATCATTCTTCATTATTGACTGGTATTCTTCAGTCATTTCCTCTTCCCATTCTTTCTTCTATACTGCTTCTTCGTAGTTTGTTGGTTCTTGATCTACAAGATCACACATCAAGGCTACATAGTTGGAAAAGGTATTAGGTTTCTTTCTTTCCCTTGTGGAGCCTTCAGGTGCTCCATATCTTTCTACCTCTCCTATAATTTCTGTTGTCTAAGCAGGCTTTCTTTTTCTTGAAATCTCCATCATAGGAGGTTCTTGAGGTTCTTCCATGTCATGTTCTTTAGGAGCTTCATATTCAGGGAGACATGTAGTTTCTTTGTTTCTGGGAGGTTTCTCTTCTTCATATACTTCTTCATGTTGGCAATTCCTGGATCTCTTGAGGGCCGCCTCTTCGTTGAATGTCACATCGCGACTGATTTCCATGTGATGGAATCCAGGAATGTAAATTCTAAATACTTTGGATATTTCACAATATCCAACAAATATCCCCTTCTTCTCGGAAGGATCTAACTTGGTTCTCTTCTCTTTTGGTACATGAATATATACTGGACAACCAAATATTTTGAGGTGACTCACTTCAGGATTCTTTCCTGTGAATATCTCTTCTATAGTTTTGAACCCAAGAGCACTGTGAGATATTCTATTCTATACATACATAGTAGTCCTTGCTGCTTCTGCCCATAGATGCATTGGAAGATATTGATCATATATCATAGTCTTCACTGCCTCCATGATGGTTCTGTTCTTTCTTTCCACAACCCCATTCTATTGAGGATTGTAGGGAGTCGTTAGTTCCCTCTTGATTCCGGCATCCTTGCAAAAAGCTTCAAATTCTTTTGAGGTATACTCTCCGCCATTGTCTGATTGGGGAGTGTCTTTATTTTCTTGTCTGAAAGATTCTCTATCAAAGCTTTGAACTCCTTGAATTTATCAAACACTTCACTCTTTGCTTTCAAGAAGTATATCCAGGTCTTTCTTGAATAGTCATCAATAAACGTGATATAATATTCAAAGCCACTTAAGGATGTAGTGGACATTGGACCACATACATCTGAATGAATCAATTCCAACATACCTTTAGTTTTTGTTTCGCTCTTTGGAAATAGATTCTTGATGTTCTTTCCCTTCGCACATCCTTTGCAAATTCCTTCATGCTTGATCTTCATGTCTGGTAATCCCATCACTACCTTGTTCACATGAGGTAAATCTTTGTAGTTAATGTGGGCAAGCATCCTATGCCATAGTTCACTAGGGTCAGTAAACTCATGCACAAAGGCTGTTTCCGAGTGCCCCTTGAGTTTATACAAGTCTCCTTCTTCTTAACCAATGATGATTGCATCTTCAATTTTCTTTCCTTTGGGCCACATGAGTACTTGGCCATCTATGAAAGCAACTCTAAAGCCTTTATTATCTAAGGATAAGATAGAAAGTAAATTCTTCTTTAGACCATGTACATATAATACATCTTTCATCTTTAGAGGATTTCCTGAATCGGGTTTGTAGCTTGCTTCACCAACTCCTTTGATCGGATATTGATAATCATCTCTTAGGGATACTTTCTTAGGAGAGATCATTTCTTTGAGTTTGGACAGAGTTTTCTTTTGTCTCGTCATGTGCTTTGAAGCACCACTATCAATCATCCAAGTGTCTTCTCCATGTTTTACAGAACCATAGAGTGCAGAGAATAGTACATACTCTTCTGCATCCTCTTCTCTTGCTTGCTTTGTTTGAGGTCTTTCTTCTTCGTCTTCTTCTTCTTCTTCATCCTCATCTTTATGTAGATGAGCATGATATATTTTGTTGTTGTTGATCCTCTTCTTATATTCTTGCTTCTTCATAGGACAGTTCCTAGCAAGGTGTCCTATCTTGTCACAATGGAAACATTGAAAACCAGAGTAGTCCTTACTTGCTAGACTTTCTCTTGATCTTTGGAATATTCTGGGAGGTTGATGCTCCTTATGGTTTCCCTTCTTGAAGATGGGTTGAGCCCTTCTTCTTTTCTTGGTATGAGTGGCTATAGCTTGATCATCCTCTTTAAGTAAGGCTTCTCTATTTGCCACTCTAGTCTCTTCTTGAATTCAGTCTTCCCATACCGCATCAAACTCCATGCTTTCTTTCTGGGCACACATCATTTGAATGAATGATTCCCATGGTCTAGTGAGACCATTGAGAGCAGTCATGACTATTTCATCTTCATCAAGTTTGTCTCCAATAGCTTCTAGTTGTTCTTTGATCTGAGAAACCCTTGAGAAGTAATCTTAAATGGATTCTCCATGACTCATCTTGGTACTCTTCAGTTGAGCTCTTAGATTCATCTTTCTTTTAATGTTTCTTCCTTCAAACATTCTGGATAAGGCATCAAACATTTCCTTTGGATTCTTGTTAGATGACACTTGAGGGATCAAGTGATCCTTGATGGAATCAACAATAATCCTTTGTGCCCTAATCATGTCTTTCCTGTGCTTCTCCTTGGCTTCAGCTTCTTCTGGTTCTAGAAATTATTCTTTGACATATGTTTCAAGATCATTCTCTTGGAGAATGAGACCAATCCTGTATTTCCATGCTTGAAAATTCTCTATGCCTTCTAGCTTGTCCTCAAGCTTACTGCTTGTGGCCATTTTGACGGAAAATCACAAAAATTGAAATTTTGCGGAATGAGAAATTGACCTTACCAGGATATGCGCTTGAATGAGGTGAGTTGACTGGTGTACTTGGATTCTAGATAATTAAACTCTTCACCTTTCAAATCAGACTTGCAATATTTAGCTTCTATAGCTTTCTGGTTCAACGGTTTTCTGGTATAGCTGTCAAACTAGGGTTTGAATTTTTCAGAGACTCACACATCCAAAAACTTTGATTCCAGGCTCAAAAGATGCGCTCTGGGAGGGCGCAAATTTCCATGCAAACAGTTTTCCAAAATATGAAAATTTTCCTGAAACCCTAATTTCTTTCGGGGAGAGAGAGAGGGCTATTTCTCCTTGTGAAGACTGTCTTGTTCAGGTTAGCTCTGATACCATGTTTAATTTTCATATGCCAAGCTATAACATCAGTATTTCATTTCATTTTCATAACAAAAGCATATAAACAGGATCACTGAAAGAAACAGTATCACAAGAACAACATAGATTTATTCTGGGAAAACCCTAAATGGAAAAACCCAGCAAAAGCTTCCTCAATATAGATGCCCCAAAAAGATAAAAGATAAAACCAATAAGGAGATCAAATCCTGATCCTCCTCCTTCTCTTGCTACTCTTCTCTTCTCCACTAATGCGCTACACAAGTGAGAGTGTGTGCTCCAAATGAGGAGCGCTACACCTCTATTTATATTCATCCGTTGACTTCAATTAACTCATCCAACATGTAGGTTCGAGTTAATCATGTAGGATCGAGTTACACATGTAGGCTCAAGTGACCACACTGGGGTGCTAATGACCCACCTTTACAATTAGAGGGGACTACCTCATGACTCTTATTAGTTCTTCCGATTAGAAGCATCGGGGTACAAGTGGTTCTCCCGGTAGGACCATCGGGGACCACAAAAGATACATATATAATATTCTTCGAAGTTACAATATTTCAATAGATGGATCTACTTCTCCATTGGGGCATTGGAGTTTCTTGCCAGCAGAAGACAAATAATCAGAGTAGACTGTGAGAAGGAATGAGGCACTCGTCACAAAATGCATGTTGTTCCATTTCTGCAAATACAATAGCCCACCTGAATAGCCAATGATGCACTCATTTAGTCCACTTTGTGGCTTGCTATCAAGATAAAATTATGTATGTATTCTGGAAGGCAGATTGATGAAACCAAAACTGGCGTTCGCTGTACACTGTGGCCATTCTTCTGAAGGTACGCACACATGAAATATTCAGCTTTTTCTTGATATTGTTGCATTACTTCTTTGTTTTGCCTGCTCCTACCTTGCATGAAGAACTGATCAAAAACCAGATACAATGTCAATTGTTCAATTGATTTCTATCCAAACTAATTGAGTTGATTAGCAGCCCAATCTGACAATTGGTATTGAGGCCTACATTGTAAGTTGATGGCAAATACTACTTATAACTAAGTAAATTTCACTGGACATATTGAGATTTCAAATCATTATCAATTGTTGCAAATTCACAATCATTAAAAAATTGGTTGATTTATTGATAACACAATCTGGCCTTGGCTGCAAGCACTTGAACCCCTGCATATTTATCATCCCAACTGAATTTGTTCATGGCCATTTTTGTCCCACCAAGTGAACCTGCATTGTCAATCATGTAGTTCAAGTAGTACTGGTCCCCTGTTGCTTCATAAAGCGATGCTGCTGCCCACAGCAGTTCATCCTGCACCAGCCATGCCAAAGTATCCAAAGCCAAGTTAGAGATCTATTTCTTCATTCACCAAATTCACACTAAGTTGCATAGAGTTGAAGAGAAATTACATCATATCTACTAATTGACCCATAATACTTTCTCACAATGGTGATACTACTGTCATACTTTCCTCGGTACTTGTCAGCAAATTCAAAAAGCTGCAAGACTCCCAATCAATTGAATATTAAGATAATAAACTAGATTAGAGCATTAACAATTACAGTTATTCAACCGGGGAATAATGCACTTGATTTTAAATTATATGAATCAGAGAAAATTACCTGTTTAGCATGGCCCAGAAGATCATTAGAGTAATTAGGATTAGATTTTCTGAATACTATTGAAGCAACTGCCATTGAAGCAGTGGTTTCTCCTACAAGATCTGATCCAGGATTGTTAGTGTCAATCTTGTAGGCTTGTCTGGGTGTTGTCATATCTTCTGGCCTCTACCAAGCCATTCATCAATTTCTGAAAAACTGCCATTAAAAGAATTGGGTACCGCAGCTGGCCCGACCACTAAACCGACATTCTTGTATATCTTAGAATAATTCAAAACCCCTGAATCAATAGTAGGGTTCCATGGCCTACATTCAGGCTCTCTAACTGATCTGAACATGAAACATGACATTTGCACTACATCGTCGCTCTGAACCTTGATCTCCTCTGCAACCATACAAGTGCTCAAATCCCACCCCATCCGATGAGAATTCTCATCCTCCATCGCTAGCATTACAAGCCCTCAAACCTCCTTTCAATCGTTCCACGGCCATAAATACCCCAACACATAAATTCTCAAGGTTTTCCATGAAATATGTATGATCAGTTTGCCAGGAATCGAAACTGAAATAGACATAAGCACCATTTACAACCTTTCTATAGTAAACCTCGGCTAGCAAAAACTGGCGATAAAATTGGGGAATCGTGCAAGATGAGCGAAAAATACCTCTTTAAAAATCTCAAAGATGGTGGCTCCGTGCTCCAACTGCGATTTAACTGCCAAATCGTTAGCTACTCCTGCTGAATCAGTGGGGAGGAAACCAGAGCTGAGGGAGCTCATGGTAAAAGGAATGAAAATGAAAATGAAATTGAATTGTTGAAGGGTTTCTGTTTCGGATCTATCCCTTACGTTTGGTTAAAGCAGGAGAAGACACCACGCGAGCAGATATTTGAGTGACACCACCAGGTCCCTTCCAAACCAGCAGATATCTAAGCGATACTAGCGGATCATGAAGAAGACACGCGGAGAACCAATGGATCACAAAGAAGACATGTAGAGAAATACGATTGGTTGAATAGATGACGAAATGAACAATGGTTTCCAAAATAACTTCAGAGAAAAACGCCTTACGGTGTAAAAATATGAAAAGAATCGTGTAAAGATACTTCACGTGGGTTTTATTGTGTTAAAATTTATTTCGTTGATATTTTAAATATATTAAAATAGGAAAAGAAACGTGTAAAGATATTATTTCATTAATATATTAATATATTAATATATTAAAATATGAAAAGAATCGTGAAAATATCTTTCACTTAGGTTTGATTGTCTTCAAGTTTATTTTGTTAATATATTAAATATTAGCATTTGTACCTCAGGGTGCAAAAGAATGTTGAGACAGTAAAAATATTGAATCTTTACTGCAACAATATGCAATAGAGTTTTTTTGTTGGCATTGTTTGTTTATAGACCTCAAAAACGAAGGAGAAACCCGAAGAGAACCCCAATGTTACATGGAAGGTAATATTTCTGAATCCTTCAAGCCGTTTTGGGGGTCCCCATAATATTTACCATGGTTTCTATGATTTAACTTAGTTGAATTCTTTGAATTTTTGCATGGGTTGCAGGAACACGCAACAAAAGGCACAAAATAAATTACTTCCCGCAACCCGCATCCCGCAAATGTAGGATGTGGGTTACGGGATGTCTGGCTTGCGCACATAAAATATCTTCAGATCCCGCAATTTGCGGGATGCGGGTTGCGGGAAGTGATTTATTTTGTGCTTTTTGTTGCGTGTTCTCGCAACTTGCAACCCACGCAAATTATTCAATATCCATAATTTGTCAAGTTATTCATCCCGCATCTCATAACGGGAAATGATTTATTTTGTGCTTTTTGTTGTGTGCTCCCGCAACCCACAACCCACACAAATTATTCAATCTCCATAATTTGTCAAGTTATTCATCCCGCATCCTATAATTGCAGGATGCAGGTTACAGGATGTCTGGCTCGCGCACACAAAATATGTATGCATCCTGGAATTTGCAAGATGTGGGTTGTTGGAAGTGATTTATTTTGTGATTTTTGTTGCATGTTCCCGAACCCGCAATCTGCAATTTGTGGGATGCGGGTTGCGGGATGAATAACTTGACAAATAATGGATATTGAATAAAAATTCGGTACTTTTGTAATTCTGTGACAAAAATCACAAATAAATCACTTCCTGCAACCCACATCCCACAAATTGCGGGATGTGGATTACGGGAAGAGATTATTTTGTGTTTTTTGTTGCGTGTTCGCGCAACACGCAATTTGTGAGATGTAGGTTGCGAGATGAAAAAATTGACAAATTATAAACTTCAAGATCATGCAATTCGAATTGCGGGTTCCGGGATGCGGGATGGACATAATTATTTGAAAAAAAATAGTTTTCCGCAATCCACTAAAGGCATTTCAAAACACACAACGTCGTCAGTGAATTTTCTTTGCGTTTTTACCAGGCAATGTTGTCACAGTTACGTTTGCGGAAACTCTACCTTGGGGAAAGTTGAAACTGTTCATTTAAAGTGGACTTTCGTAGTTCAGAAAGAGGAAGTTTTGTTGGAGCAGGGTCCCGCAGCTACAGAAGAAGCTGCTAGTTTTGGCAGAAAGAAGTTAAGACAGAGCTACGACACCGTAGCATGTTTCCAGCTGGAGAGCAGAGCCGGAAACCATGAATTTTAAGATATAAAAGTCAAGAAGGCAACGGTACCCGAGCGACCGAGAAGAGAGAGCTCAACCACTGCATTGGAGGCAGCGACAGAAGACAGGAGGGCTCAGCGACCCTCACAAAGGAGAAGGAGCAATGAGGCTGAAGCATTGAAGGCGAAGGACAGAAAAGTGAAGCGATGCATAGTACCCATGATCAGTGCTGGGAAGCATGGAAGACTGCAGAGAGCTGTGGTGTGACGAAAAGCGGCTACCTCAAGTACAGATATGGCCAACTGTCACTAGTTAGGTTTTGGGTTACTGTTGGGATAGGCCCACAGTGTTGTAATGGAAAGACCTTCGGGCTGCCTATATAAGAATATATTTTGTATTGTAAAAGGGTTGGCGGGTTGAAGAGCTAGCTAGTCAGTTTGTTAGTTAAGTAGTTGGTTCATTCAGTCGATAGTAGTGTTTTTGCAGACTATTAGACTGTTGTAAAGGCCTAGCTCTGGTTCTGTTATTAGCGGTAGCAATCTTATGGTAACCAGTAGCTGGATTATAGAATATGTATGTAAAGATCCGCAGGGATCGACAGAGAGGGAAGAGTATATTGTAGGAGAGCAATATAGAAGAGAAAAGAGATCTAAGAGAGAAGATCTTAAGCTACATATGCGGTGCAGTAGAACTGTGTTTTATCTTCCCCTGAGCTATAATAAAAACACAGTTCTGTGGACGTAACTTCCATCCTGGAGGTGAACCATGTTAAAATCAGTGTTATGCGATTGGTTTATGTGTTATGTTTACTTATGCATTTCTCAGTCAGTTTATGGACTTTGCTTACAATTTAATGAATGAATGTGTTAATCAGTTCACAGCATTATAGAAGGGTAAATATAGGTTAACATCTTTGGCACGCTGTTTATGGTTCATTTATGCTTTGCGTAAAATAGTCTCTATTGCTGTATCGAATACCTTGTATGTTATGTCTTGCACATTGACACGAGAAACGCTAAGTGCACTAAACCGTGGAGGTAGGATATCACAGAGAGGTGATACCGCATCGGCAGAGGAGCTGCGGTGCGTGATACCACAGGTGAAGGACTTAGCGTTGGGCAGGAATTGCGTGTCGTACCGTGCATGGCGATGCGATAAGGTTGGAGATATCACGGGTCTGAGAAAGTGCGCGCCGTAGGAAAGGATCGCGCGACAGTATAAAGGAATATCCTGCGGCTAGAAGAGCTGCGAGGCAAGGAAATCGCATGACGTGAGCAGGAGATCGCGCGATGTGTAGAGGAGAGACCGCATCTAGGAGAGCTGTGAGCCACCAGTGGGATTGCCACAAAACCCAGTCCAAGACACTTGAGTCCTTGGCCAACCCATTAGAGTCACTTCAGGTGAGACTTCAGGCCGCTTTGTGGTCTGTCGCCGAAAGGGCCAGTGATTTAGGGGTGTTGTTGGTTGATTATAGTAAACCTGGGTCTGCCCATAGCAGCCAACAAATGGTTTCTTTGCCGGTTTTGAACAACTGAGCGCTAATGTTCTGTTGGCATCCCACCAGAGAAGAGTTTCACCAGTGGCTGGATTCAAACCTAAGGGAGTTTGCCCAGAAAGAAAATCGGAGCCCTAAACTGAGCACATAGGACTAGTTAGAAAAGCATATCGCTTCAGATATACACGCTATATTTTTTGCGACCTATGGAAATGAGCTTTTCGACTGGTTATCCAAGTTGACAGATAGGAACACATTCAAGAAGAAAAGAAACATTTTCTGGACACCGGAGCTGATTCAGACCGTGCAGAACCTCGACAATCCCATTACGAGAGCAGTGGAATTCTGGCTTGAGAGCGTGCTAGGAGGCTTTGTTACAGAATTTGCAGTTGACCAGAGAAAAAGCTTCAGCGAGGCTGAGCGGTACTTCTTCAAAGGATATCATGGTAAGTACCTAAAGTCTCTAAACTTGTCCATTAAGATGCTGCTACATGAAAAAGGAGTAATGGACATGATTTCAGATGAATAAGTAAAGATAGTAATGTCACAAGAGTTTGAAAGTGATTTTGATGACATTGGATGCACATGTAGTGGCAAGAAATATAAAGTAGTTTTCGACTCTCCTGTATTTGGAGATATTTCAGACAATATTAGGCAACCGATTCCTAGTACCACAGAAGAACCAGAGGGGGGTATCCCTTACTAGCCCTACACCCCACAGAAACAGACTGGGACTCAGAGTAATCCCGTAGGTACTCCATCCAGTAGCTCACAGACAGTACCTACTACCGCTAAATCACCTTCACCTACACCGCTGAGTGGTAGTAATCCAGTCAATCAGAACCCACCGCAGAGAAATAGAATGGGAGATGATATGAAGCTACCTACCTTTAAGGGTACAGGAGCAGAGGACCCGGAACAACATTGGTTTCTATGTGAAGCCATGTGGACCATTAAAACAATCAACGACGATAACCTTAAACTTGTACAGTTGGTCACTACACTCAGAGATCGAGCTTTAACATGGTACATAAAGTATACCACAGTACCCAACACTTGCCCAAGTCAAGAACACCATGATTAAAGAGTTCAAGAAACCTAAGTCTGAATCTCAGTGTATTACAGAGCTCAAGGATATTAAGCAACTACCATCAGAATCAGTATGGGACTTTGACCAGAAATTCAAAGCTCTTATAGACCAAGTAAGTTTTGAGTTTGCACCGGAGCAGCATAAGGAATGGTTTATCGCAGCGCTGCTCCCTCACATCAGAGTGCCATTAATGTAGCAGAAACTCCAGACGTAGGATGACGCGTTGGAGATGGCGATGAAGCTAGAAGCTTCACCTTTAGCAGAAACCAGTGCAGGCATGACAACTCTACAGAACCAGTTCGCCAATCTCACGTTACAGATACACGAACTTAAGAAAGGAAAAGAGGTTATGCAAGACATATGGTGCTTACGATGTAGAGCACAGGGTCATACCAAAGACAACTGTCCAGTCTTTGTAGAATATCTAGCGTCAGGGGCTCCTAACCCCTTACCACGAACGCAAGGGCCATGGTGTGAAATATGCAAAACACAAGGACACCCACCTCAGCAATGCCCTTTGCTTCAGAAGTATGTACAGACACCTAAGAACCTATTCTGTGTCTTCTGCAGCTCTGTCGGACATGATGAATAGAATTGCCGAGACTATGATCTCATGTTAGGTAGAAAACATGACGTATACAGAGTCCAGTCAGAAACACAGGGTCCAGCAGCAGGACCATAGCCTGATCCGACTTATGGTGGCCGGGGAGGAGGATTCAGAGGACGAGGCCGTGGAGGAGGCTTTGCAAGAGGAGAAGGCTTCAGCAGAGGAGAGGGTTTTGGCCGTGGTCGCGGACCAATCACTTGTTATAACTGCGGAGTTGTAGGACACTATGCTAGGGACTGTCAGAGCCTCACTACTACTTGTAATTACTGCAAATCTTATGATCATACCATAGAGGAGTGTCCTACCTTGATAGCGAATATCAAAGATACTAAGCCAGCGGTACACCAGAACATCCAGCTTATTGTTGCTGAGCAGGCAGAGCCAGAACCAAGAGTCAATATTGTGACTCGTAGCGGTGCTTCCACTAGTGGGACATCGCAGGAGACCGAAAAAAACATAGGACAGGAATGGGTGCGCAGAGCTCCTGGTAAAGCAACAGCACTCGACCTACAGAAGAATAAAGAGACATTTCATGAAGCCAAGGCTTCCTTTGATGAACCTACACAATCAGGATCGCAGGTACCGTCGTCTAGGGGCGTACCGCAACAAGCACCTTGTGGCGATAGCCCAGAACGGATACCACAGGCTACCACATCGGGAAGATGCGATGAGGATGAATCGACACGAAGTATACAATCCTTCCTGCACAGTTGTTTGAAGCTCTTGAGAAATTAAAAATCTATCGACGAGCTACAACGCATCATAGATCAGTGTCAGCAACCTTCTCTCTCGGGCAGTGCACACCACGCTGTTCATAATATTACAGGACATACAAGGACCGGAAGAGAGATGGAACTCACAGCATAGATTAGAGAGTTCGAAATGGATGAAGTCGTCTTAGATCTGGGATCAAAGGTGAACGTTCTAACTAAGCAGACATGGGAAAAGATGGGTAGCCCTCAGTTAGCCATATCGCCTATCCACCTGAGATTAGCTAACCAGCAGGGAGTATCACCATTGGGTCGACTACCACAGGTGCCAGTTGACATTGACGGAGTTCGCACTTTTGCGGACTTCGAAGTTATAGAAATCATTGGCGACAGTCGACCGTATCCAGCACTATTAAGTATCGATTGGGCGATTGGTAGCAAGGCTGTCATCGACCTAAAGAGAAGACAAATGACCTTTGAGGATGCACAGATCCGGGTCATCGCACCGCTGGATCCTTACCAAGGTCCTAGATATATCGAACCTATCCGAGCCGAGGAGGAGGCATATAACATGGATAGTCTCTACCAGATGACTGCAAACTAGAGCGACTACATCAATCCAACCGCAGAAGGAACATTAGTTGGCAATGCGGCAGCTCATGCGCATCGGATTCTGATATTGGTCTAGAGAACTGGAAGAACAGACTTTACGAAGTCTCAGCGTGCAGATGTGCGTTTATGAGTAAATCACTGCGATGGATTGGCACAGAGATCACTGAGATTCCATCATATCATGGTCTAATAGATATTCAGGAATTCCTTGAGCAGTTTGAGCAACAGATCCCTTATGAGCAGAGAATCACAGCTATGGACCTTGCAGTACGAGCCACACCTGCAAGATGGTGGTATGCGCACAAAGAAAATATCGCATCATGGGATGATATTAAAAGATTGATGGCGATCAGATTTTCGGTCGGCAAAGAGTATGTCCCGCAGAAGTACACAGGAGAAACTGACCCCAGAGCACACATTCAGACATGTGAATAGAACTGGTCGGACATTCCAGAGGATGAATGGGTTCACAGATTCATTTACACATTGGACACAGTTCCAAGGAACTGGTACACAGAGACCGAGTTGCGCAGGGGGATGACCACATGGTCAGTTATGAAAGACAGTTTCCTACTTACCTTCGCATTTGAATTAGAACATCCAAGTGTTGCTCAGGCCCTAGACATAATCAAGATCAAGATATTCGAGGACTGTACCATCTCAGTGCAGGCTCAACCTGAGTGGACCATTCAGTTGCAAGACGTGCTTGAGTGCTATAACTTCGCAGCAAAGCCAGACAATGAAGATAAGGATGAGGATGAGGATCCTCGCAACACCAACATTCCGGAGTCAGAAGGGACTCACGATGTTGGGGGACCATAGTTAGAGATTCCAGCAATCACCGAACCTATCAAGATTAAAAAGATCAATATTGGCACAGATGCAGAATCTAAGTTTGCCTCTATTGGAGACTATTGGAATGATGAAACAGTCGGACATATTGCCGACTTGTTACATGACTATCAGGACCTATTTCCCACCAAGTTCACAGAGATGAAGGGAATAGTTGGAGACCTGGGAGTTATGAGGATACCTTTGAAGGAGGATGCTAGACCAGTTAAGCAACGCCCATATAGATTGAATCCGTGCTACAAAGAAAAAGTAAAGGACGAAATCGATAAGATGCTGGCAGCAGGCATCATTGAGCTGGTAGAAGAAAGTGAATGGGTTAGCCCCATGGTCATACAAGAAAAGAAAAAAAAAGGAGACATCAGGATCTGTGTTGATCTGTGCAAGCTCAACGATGCATCGCTTCACGATCCATTTTCGACACCGTTCACTGATGATGTATTAGACAATGTGGGAGGACAGGAGGTCTACTCCTTCACTGATGGGTTTTCAGACTACCATCAGATCATAATACATCCAGAAGATCGGTCCAAAACCACCTTTGCAACAGAATGGGGCTCGTTCCAGTATATGGTAATGCCCTTTGGTCTTAAGAATGCACCAGCTATATTTTCTAGAGTAGTTGTTGCTGTATTTAAAGAATACATTCATAAATTCTTAGAAGTATATTTTGATGATTGGACTATATTTGGACTAATTGACAAGCATATAGGAGACTTAAGACTGATGTTAGAGAAATGTAGGCAGTACCAGATTTCTCTAAACTTGAAGAAATGTATATTTTGTGCACCGTTTGTTAATTTGTTGGGTCACATTGTTTGCAGACAAGGATTGATGGTAGATCCCGCGAAGATTGCCATCATTGTAAATCTTCCAGCACCCAACTCAGTCAAGCAACTGAGGACAGTACTTGGTCATACCGGGTACTACAGAAAGTTCATCAAGGGCTACGCAAAGATTACAGCACCAATGGAGAAATTGCTCAAGAAAGATGTAAAATTCCTATGGAACGAGGAATGTCAGCAGAGTCTAGACATGCTTAAAGAGAAGATGGTTACAGCACCCATCTTAGTATTTCCCGACTGGACTAAGCCATTTCATGTACATGTGGATGCATCTGGCATCGCATTAGGGGTTGTTTTAACACAACCAGGAGAAGGGGACATTGACCACCCTATTGCATATTCCAGCAGAAAGCTCTCGACAGCAGAAAAGATCTACACCACAACTGAAAGGGAAGGCTTAGCTATGGTGTATGCGCTGTAGAAGTTCAGGAACTACCTGTTGGGTACCCCGTTCAAGATGTTTACTGACCATTCCGTGTTAAATTATTTGGTCAATAAGCCAGTGTTAGGGGGGAGAATCTGTAGATGGTTACTCCTCTTTCAGGAGTATGATTTTGAAATCATTGTGAAACCAGGAAGACTGAATGCAGGACCTGATCATTTGTCGCGGATAGACTCAGGAGAAGAGCCAAGTAACCTAGATGACAATCTACCGGATGCGCCGTTGTTCTCTATCCAGATCGCAGATGAGTACTATGCCGATATTATTAAATTTCTCACTACGGGAGTAGCACCTGATGAGTTTACTAAGCAGAAAAAGAAGCAGTTGGTTGTTAAAGTAGTAGACTTCACCCTCATCGCAGGACACCTATACAAGTTAGGTCCAGATGAAGTTCTGCACAGATGTGTGATGCCGCATGAAAAAGACGCTATTATCAGAGAGGCACATTCAGGAACCAGAGGAGGTCATTTCGCAGGAAAGCCAACTACGCAGAAAATCCTAGAGGCAGGATTATGGTGGACTACATTGCATAAAGACACCAAGGACTTTTGCAGATGCTGCAATATCTGCCAAAGGGTAGGAAAACCCTCGCGACGTGATGAAATGCCGCTACGACTGCAGGTCACATTGCGTGCATTTGACAAATGGGCTATAGATTTTGTGGGTCCTATCAACCCCCCAGGAAAGCGCACTGGTGCGAGATATATTATCACTGGAACAGAGTACCTCACCAGATGGGTAGAGGCCAAAGCAGCAAGAAATTACGATGCTGCTACAGCTGCACAGTTCCTTTTTGAAAACATCATCAGTAGGTTTGGATGCCCAGTAATTTTGATGAGTGATCAAGGCACACATTTCTTGAACAACACTATTGAGGCATTGACAGAAGAATTCCAGATCTAGCACCATAAGAGCACTCCCTACCACCCACAGGCTAATGGTACAGTGGAGGCCTTTAATAAGATTTTAGAAAATGTTCTTACTAAGATCTGCAATAGCCAGAGGAATGATTGGGACCTCAGAGTTAACGCTGTATTATGGGCATACAGGACCACATGCAAGAAACTTACGGGACACACACCTTTCAGCTTGGTGTATGGATAGGAGGCTGTTAGTCCTATGGAGTATATTCTTCCTAGTTTAAGAATCGCTCAGATTACTGAGATGACTGATACAGACACAGTCAAGGAAAGGTTAGCACAACTGCTTGCCTTAGAAGAAGACAGATTCATCGCCGGATTCCATCAGAAAGTGCAGAAGGCATGAGAAAAAGCTGGGCATGACAAACACATTAAGAATAAGACTTTCAAGATTAGAGACCTAGTGCTCCTCTATGATAGCAAATTCATTAAGTTTCCAGGGAAGTTCAAGACACATTGGCTGGGGCCATATCAGATACAACAAGTCACAGAGGGAGGTGCCGTTCAGCTCAGCCAGTTGAATGGGGAGCTTTTGCCCACATGGATTAATGGCAGTAGGCTTAAGCCCTATAGTGATAGCCACCCCGCCTCTTAACGAGTCTATGCGGTGCAGATGTCCAGTGTAGTTGAAAGGAGGCATCGCACCGGGAACAAGTCTACACCGAAAAAAAAAAAAAAAATATTGTTTTATGCAGGTGATGCGGAGTCGCCTCGCGGCAGCGCGATGTTTCCCCGTGCCACGTACTCAGTTTTGCAATCGACAAAGGCCAGTCAAGTCAGCATCTGACAGGTAGTTAATGAGGTAATGATTGGTATATCTTACCATATATTTGGCAGCAGTATAATCAATTTTTCCAGATTTGGCAAATCTCCGACGAGACCGATGCCTGTGCACACACGTTTCGAGGGAAATTCGATCGAATTTCTGCATTTATTAGGGATCGGATGGCGGGTGTGGTCTTGTCCAGGAATTAATGACAACTGACGGGTTCAATCTAGATGACCGTTGCATCCGGGATTATCGTATTGGGCATAAAAGCAGAAAGTATTCAATTGAGACGGTTACATCTGCAGAAAAACCGAGAGCCATAGAGTTAAGTTGTTAAGAGTTCTGTGTCTAGAGCTAAGTGGTTACAGAGTGCTGTGATTTTCAGAAGTTGTAGCCAGTGCACGTCCGCCACTTTGTACTGAGTGGGTTGCGTTCGAGGATGAACCTCTAGAAGGCATGCTGAGACGTTTCAACCCTGGTGGCCATAGGTTCGCCATGACGACGTCGCCCAGGTTTGTGAAATTAAGTACATCACAAGTCAGACAGCCGCTAAGGATGAAGAGTCAAGCGCCAGAAGTAGAAGTTGTCACCAAAGTATCTGCTAAGGAGAAGAAGAACGCTGAGCCGATCACTGAAGATAAGAAATCAAAGTAGAATAATGATGAGAAGAAATCTCCCGCTAGGTGGAAAGTAAAAATGAGAAAAAGAAATCAACGGGAGAAGGTCGCCGACCTATCTGATCAACTAAGAAAAGCACCAAAGATTGCGGAGGCAATGCAACAAAAATCTGATGATCAGAGGCAGCATGGGTACCTAGAGCACTTCAAAGAGAAGAGAAGTGGAAGAGGATAGAAAACCTAGCAGTCGGTAGAATTCTTGGAGGCAGGCAAAGGCTTGTTCTCGGAACGGAATTCATGGTTTGCCCCTCCTTCATATACGAGGCTCCAGACTGAATGAAATGTTTGAGAAGGCTGGAAGATACAGACTTTGCTTGTGATAAAAGTTCTAACCCAGATAAAGAGGAAAGGATATCTGTAGAAAACCTCTCAAACACTAGAAGTCTCTTAAAAGGTTTCAGGAACGAAGAGAGCGAAACCATGACATTGGGCAGGAAGGATAAGAGAGCCCAGCGAACCAAGTTACATAAACTATAAAGAGAGTGTCGAAGTGATGCAGAAGGAAGTCACAGGACTTCATGACAGGTTGCAGAGGGCTTCGTAGAAAGCCAAGGCAAAGCCACAGCAGGAGAATCCCGCTGCAGGTGGCTCGAGGACGAGCCACAAGTAAGTGTTAGGGTACTGTTGGAGCAGGGTCCCACAGCTACAGAATAAGCTGCTAGTTTTGGCGGAAAGAAGTTAAGACAGAGCTACGACGCCGTAGCACGTTTCCAGCTGGAGAGCAGAGCCGGAAACCATGACTTTTAAGATAGAAAAGTCAAGAAGGCAACGGTACCTGAGCGGCCGAGAAGAGAGAGCTCAACCACTGCATTGAAGGCAGCGGCAGAAGACAGGAGGGCTCAGTGACCCTCATAAAGGAGAAGGAGCAACGAGGCTGAAGCATTGAAGGCGAAGGACAGAAAAGTGAAGGGGTGCATAGTACCCATGATCAGTGCCGGGAAGCATGGAAGACTGCAGAGAGCTGTGGTGTGACGGAAATCAGCTACCTCAAGTACAGATATGGCCAACTGTCACTAGTTAGGTTTTGGGTTACTGTTGGGACAGGCCCATAGTGTTGTAATGGCAAGACCTTCGGGCTGCCTATATAAGAATATATTTTGTATTGTAAAAGGGTTGGCGGGTTGAAGAGCTAGCTAGTCAGTTTGTTAGTTAAGTAGTTGGTTCATTCAGTCGATAGTAGTGTTTTTGCAGACTATTAGATTGTTGTAAAGGCCTAGCTCTGGTTCTGTTATTAGCGGTAGCAATCTTACGGTAACTAGTAGCTGGCTTATAGAATATGTATGTAAATATCTGTAGGGATCGACAGAGAGGGAAGAGTATATTGTAGGAGAGCAATATATAAGAGAAAAGAGATCTAAGAGAGAAGATCTTAAGCTGCATATGTGGTGCAGCAGAACTGTGTTTTATCTTCCCCTGAGCTATAATAAAAACACAGTTCTATGGACGTAACTTCCATCCTGGAGGTGAACCACGTTAAAATTAGTGTTATGCGATTGGTTTATGTGTTATGTTTACTTATGCATTTCTCAGTCAGTTTATGGACTTTTCTTATAGTTTAATGAATGAATGTGTTAATCAGTTCACAGCATTATAGAAGGGTAAATATAGGTTAACATATTTGGCACGCTGTTTATGTTTCATTTATGCTTTGCGTAAAACAGTCTCTATTGCTGTATCAAATAGCCTTGTATGTTAAGTCTTGCACGTTGACACAAGCAACGCTAAGTGCGCTAAACCGCGGAGGTAGGATATCACAGAGAGGTGATACTACACCGGCAGAGGAGCTGCGGTGCACGATACCGCAGGTGAAGGACTTAGCGTTGGGCAGGAACTGCGTGTCGCACCGTGCGCGGCGATGCGATAAGGTTGGAGATATCGCGGGTCTGAGACAGTGCGCGCTGTAGGAAAGGATCGTGCGGTGGTATAAAGGAATATCCTACGGCTAGAAGAGCTGCGAGGCGAGGAAATCGCGCGACGCGAGCAGGAGATCGCGTGACGTGCAGAGGAGATACCACAGCTAGGAGAGCTGCGAGCCACCAGTGGGATTTCCATAGAACCTGGTACAAGACGCTTGAGTCCTTGGCCAACCCATTAGAGTCACTTCGGGTGAGACTTCAGGCCGCTTTGTGGTCTGTCGCCGAAAGGGCCAGTGATCTAGGGGTGTTGTTGGTTGATTATAGTAAACCCAGGTCTACCCATAGAAGCCAACAAGTTTCACGACAATGTTCCACATTCCTATTTCCGCATTAGAGACAGAGATCAATATCAACATTAACATTAACACTAACAATAATTTAGTTCTCATAAAATGATATAAAATTGTTAAGCAAAAACATTATTCTGCTATAACAGAAAGCAGAAAGGTAGACTGATAATCAATTTATCAATTTATGTTTCTGCATTCTGCTTTCCAATGCGAAAAGCAGAAAGGTAAAGTGATAATCAATTTATTAATTTATCTCTCCCCATTATGTTTTCCAATGCCAAAAGATGAAAGTGAAACGCGGAAAGGTAAACTGATCATCAATTTATGAATTTACCTTTCTACATTCCGCTTTGCGGAAATTATACCATGGGGAAAGTTGAAACTATTTCACAACAATGTTCCACTTCAAATACATTACCTTTATTTTTCTTGTATGAATAGTTTCAAGTTTCCCCAAGATAGAGTTTCCTCAAAGTGGGATACAGAAAGGTAAATTGATAAATTGATTATCAGTTTACATTTCTGCTTTTAGCTTTCCTCTTTCAACATTGGAAAGTGGAATGGGGAAAGGTAAATTGATAAGTTGATTATCACTTTACCTTTCTGCTTTCTGCTTTCCAAAGTAGAAGGGAAATAGCACAATACTGTTTTTGCTTAATAATTTTATACCATTTTAGGAGAACTAAAATATTTTTAGTGTTAATGTTAATGTTGATATTGATCTCTGTCCCGTATTTGGAAATAGGAACTTTGAAGTTTTTATTTTTCCACTTTCTGCTTTCCGAGGTAACTGGGGTTGCTTCAAATATATATTAACCCTTATTTTTCTTAAACGAACAGCATGGTAGAGTTTCCACACAGCAGAATGCGGAAAGGTAAATTGATAAATTTATTATCAGTTTACCTTTCTGCTTTTGCAATTCACATTTTGTGTTCATAAAAGGTTCTATATTCAGTTTTTCTTTCTCTCCCTGGTCTCATCTATTTGTTTTTCCCTAGATCCACGGTCTAGATTTTTTTTTCCGTTGAGGTTTTGGCTATATAGTGTGTTTCATTTTTTTAGGTTTTTACTATTTGTTTTATCTGTGATTTTACTGTGCCTGTGTATTTTTACTGTGCTTTATTTTTGCTGCACCTTACATTTCTCTTTGGTTGTATAGTCTAGTAAGTTTGGACCGGATTTGCGGTATTTCCAGCATAAAGGCCTCTTTGATGCCCAGAAAGGCAAGGTAAAAAATGGCTCTCCAAGAACAAAGGTCCAAGGATCCAAATGCTAGAATTTTTACAGACACTAGTGGGTGAATTTATGAAAATGTGTATGTAGACTGGTTGAGAATTTATTCAATTTTTGATAATGATGATCTCTCGGCTATTCCTTAGGATCAACAAGATTACATCAAGATTAAGATTTCATAGCTCCATCTAATTCCGCTAGACTAGCATTTATGCCCTACACAGACGCAGTGACGTGGGCACTCGACCACGGTAAGCCTGAAGAGCGAGTTTTCAATGATTACATTGGCATTTTTTTGGCCTCGTTCAGACCTCAAGTTTTTTCTAAGGGTTACGCTCTCAGTCCCCTAAAACAGTTACTGAGTTGTAAGTTCCGTGATGAAGCAACATCTTGTTTCAATTACAAACAAGTGGTAAAATCATGGATGGAAAACCCTATCTTGTTTCCTGTAGAACCAGGTATTTCCTACCCTATTTCATGGTTTGGGGAACCATTTTCACTACTGGCTACTATGTTCTGCTGATTATATGGTGAGGTGAATTGCACATATTTCAAATTAGAGTGGGTTTCGGCAGCCCAACACATTATTCTTACAGGTGAGTCATTCAATTGGGCTCAAATATTATCACTTAACTTGTAGCAGCAAATTGAAAAGTACCTGAAAGGAACAAAACCACAATTTTATATGTCGATGTTTGTCATCGACGTTTTTTTTTACGACTTTGAAATTTCCTAATATGGGTTGGAATTGGGAGAAGAATTGTCCATCGGTTCATATTTACTGTGCTGAATTGTGGGAGGATAATTTTGTTCGTTGTATATATGACATCTGCAACCTTTTCTTAGGGTCCATGTATCATTTGATTTTCAAAGCCAATGCTCCAGGATTTTTAGCAAAAGCCAGGGCTTTAATTGTTTCTCATGGAGATTGGTACGTGGAGGAATATTTCTCTTATTTCAGAATTTGGGGAACCAATACCATCCATTTGTTGTTGAGAATTGTTCTAGACCAAATGGTGTTACAATAATTTTCTTTTCAAATGGTTATTGATGGCACTTATCCAAAATTGGCTAAGAATAAGAGGAAGATTTCTCCTAGGTTTCTTTTGTCTCTAGATTGTTTGGTTATACAGAATTCTACTTATGCAACTGTGCTTGGAAAGGAGAATACAATTATGAAGTTGGAAGAAGCTTCCAAAAGGATGCATGATCCTAACGGTTTTCTCGTTAGCCTTTCTACTCAAGAAAAGGCTAAGTTGAATTATACACATGAAGATTTGCTAGATGATTCCATCTATAGGGAATTAGTTTATTTTCGGCAAGCATTGGATAAGATCACTGATCTAGAGTTAAAATCTCACGTTTTCAAATATTGGAAAGAAATTAAGGAAACCACCCTTTGTAAAAGAAGATCTAAATTTGAAGCAGAGGATAAGATTGATAGGGAAAATATGGAAAGAGAAGCAAGATAGCAAGGAACAACAACTTATTCCTCAGCATTGTAGTCGAAAGAGAAAGGAAAAGTTGTGATAGAAACCTACGGCAGTGGTCAGACTTTGCAAGAGATGGAAGTTCTTCAAAGAGGGGAAACATTTAAACTAGGTCCAGCGAAGCTTAGTTCTCAACTTCAGACATATGTTCCAGAGGCTAAAGCTGAGCCAGAGAAGAAGAAAAATCAGCTTGTAGTGGTTCAAAAAGAGAAAATACCTCAGCAGGTAGCCATGGATCAACAAGGATTGGAGATAGGTGCACCTATCCTTCAAGAGCAACTACCTCTTCAAGCTTCTCTCATTTGATAGGTTGACACTGAATCTTAGCGTAAGATTGAGATCCATGATATTGACAGTGAACTAGAGGAGGAGACTGGAAACCCCACTTGTCCTGTCAATATTGTTACCTTGCTGACATCATTTGTGTCTCTTTCACAATTTTCAGGAGACATTTTTGATCCTTTATTTTCTAAGTCCTCTTTTTCCCATGTAGATTTAAATCCTATTGTTGAGGAAACTTGTGAAGACCCATTAGTATCAGCAGAATTGGCTAGTGATACTACCCCTCCTTCTTCACATGTTTTATTGACTTCACATACATCTGAGCCTCCCAACACATCTTTTCGTATTCCTTTTTCCCAAGTGGAAAATCCTTCTGTAGCTACTATCCCTTCTGCAGAAACTAAGAGCTCTATTCCTCCTTCTTCCACTTCCCTTATATATGTATTCTCTCCTTCGGCCTTGGACATTTCGCCTCTTAGTGTAGAAATTATGGTGTCACAATCAGAACTTAATTTAGAAATTTTGGTGTCACAATCACAACCTCATTCAACAAGCTCACCCGAAAAAGAAACTGTTTCACCTATAGAAGAGATAGCAGAGTTTGGAGAAGATGCAGTTGTTAGATTAGGGAATTATTGTTGGAGAAAGAAGTAGAAGTCTATTTTGAATAAAGGTTTAAAGAGGAAAATATAAGGTATGCTAAAAAATGTGCCTACCGTTGATAAAATTGTCTAGAAAACTAATTGTCCTAATGAAAAGCAAGGAGCAGTAAATACCACAGCTTATATTGGAGTTTTTGCAGGTGCTAACTATAACTCAATGTTGCAGTTGACTAAAGATCTCTTCACTAAGGAAGAGGAACTACAAAAAGTAAGAAAGGATCTGGATGCATCTGAGGCATGTCACCTTAAGGATATTAAGTTTCTTAAAGAAGAGCATCAAGATAAGGAGACACAATAGGAAAAAAATTTGACAGTTTGAAGCAACAGCTTGAGAAATTAGAGGTTGTCAAGAAGCAACAAGCTGATCAGAATTATAACCTAGAGAATCAACTGAAACAATTACAAATATCTTCAGCTACCTCATCATCTTCAACACTAACAGTTGGATTGTAGGGTAAATGAGCAGTATCATAAATGCATGACTAGCGTGTATACAACGTTGTGTGAAATACAGGAACTGTACAAAACATTTGAAGAACAGTCACATGTTATCAAGGATCATGATACTCGGAAAACTGTGGCAATCAAGGCATTGGAAAATGTGACTGGTTGGCAAATACATATGAGAGACAAAGCAAAGGATATTGCAATAATGGATAAAGTTAAGGTTGAAAAGGTTGAGGTGACTTTTGAAACTTGGGGAAGCCTTTGTAATGCAGTACGAAGCATCATCGAAGATAGCCAGGAAGCATGCAGGCATAGGTGGAAAGCTTCAGATGCTTTATTCGTTTTTTTAGGGTTATCTATGCTAGAAGTGATTGAAGAAGAATCTACACCCAAGCTAAAATTATATGAAGTTAAACAATCAGTTGTTGTTGCCAAGAAGATAATTGAGGGTTTCACTCAGATTAAGATGGAAGATATTTCGAGTTGGATTGAGAAACCTTATTCTGCAATAGGTTTATATTGGTAGATGGAAAATAATGAAGAAGAGGGAGATTGCGTCTGAGGTTTTGAGGGCACAAATTCATTTTGAACAGGCTAAATCCCAGGACATTGATTTATTGATGGAGTTAGATGCCAACTGGTGTTCTCTCGTTGGTCAAAATTAAACTGTTTGATCTTGGAACCCCAAATGTTGGGAATATTTTTTTGTTGTAATACTTAGTAATGTTATTTAAAGGGAAAAATTTGGCAAGTAAAATAAATCAGTTTTTTGGACACTAAGCATAAGAATGTGTGAATGTCTTACATGTTAATGAAATTACTGTTATTTGTGCTTTGTTTTGTGGTTGTTTGTAAAATGTTAGTTAGCAAATTATAGCTATTCTTCTATTTTTATTGGCTTGGTGAATATTACTGGTATGTTAAACCAATGTTACCTGGTATATATAAATTTGTTTTCTTCTATTTCATATATCGTAAATGAATGTTTTTGTTTAACTTATGTCATTTATTATGTTTCTGTCTTTAATTAGTATTACTTCTTGGATGTATTGAATATTTTTAAGCTTGTTTATAAACCTTATACAATATTTTCTTTGAGATTTATTTCAATTTCAGTTTGTAAGTTTCTACGGTGAGTTAGGTTGATGTAGGTTCCTGATTTGGAATTGAAACGTCGACTTAAAAATGACTACCGTGGATTTATTTCAAGCTGGTCATAGAGACTGATGCTAGCTTGAATAGTTATGTGTTAAGAAAATAAATCACTTTTACCTTTATCTAGCTTGGATATGGATTTAGTCAATTGGGGATTCGATCATTGAAACCGTAAAGAACAGTTTTGCAATGACCAGTATTGAAGAATGCCATTGTAATGCTTTGTAATTGAATAAGATAACACTATTAGTTATGTAATGATTTATGGTTTTTTATTAAATTTGTTTCATAAATTTTGAGTTATTCTTCTGTATTTGTGGTATATTGATTATAGGTTGCGGATGTATTAAATGTGTTGATTTATGTATTGAGTTTGCATTACAAATTTGACATATCAAATGTGCATTGAGTAATTATTTCTTGCTATCAATTATATATTATAACTGGGCTACTTAAAACTATCACAATTACTATTTGAGTTTGCTAAGACAGTTTAGTCTAGAATCCAAATATTTCAAATTTTCTTGGATGTTTATTGAAACAAAAATAGATCTTTTACATCAACAAGTGACCAAAGAAAAACGGTACATTTATACAACAGACAATGAGAAGCTTCAACCACAATTTGGTTTTAAAGACTTTGAAGCAAGTAAGCTTTCCTCTTGTTTCCTATGTTGGACATATCGATTGCCTTGCATTCGAGAGTATCTAGAAAAAGAAAAAGGTGGAGAAATGTGTAGGCCTGAAAGAGATGTAACTCTTGATATTGTAGTGAATGTAAGCCATTATCTATGAATCTTTCCAATATCTATTGTTACAATTTGTAGGGTCATACCTTGGGATTTATGAATTGTTAAACCCCATGCCATACGAAGTGGTGTTTGTTTACAGGATCCTCTTGTTATTGCAGATATTGGAACATAAGTAGAATTAGAAGCATCCCATAAGGGTCCTTTGTAATGGAGGAATTCGACAACAAAAAATGATGGCAAGGTAGGAGGTTGCTCATTTATGTTGTAGAAAATATCGATGAATTTTCCAAGTGAGTTGTTAACAAGTCCCTCTTTAACCCATAAATTAGTAGTTAACATGACTTGTTGACCAACAACAAGAAGGACCTTTAATGCCAATTGTTTGTCATCAATAAATTGATGGCCATTTTTGTTCCTTTGTTATATAAAGCAATGTGCAATTGGCATATTAAGCCATTTCAACATGTGTTTGTTGTGTAGTGCAAAAGAGCTATTTGTGGGATACAAGTGGATAGATTGTTCAAATGAAGAATTTTCGACATGTGAAAGGCATGAGGCTATTCTTGTCATTAGGAGTGCCTAGTATTCAACAGTTGGGGTTTCATTTCGAAGGTTTAGCAAGAGTTTCCTAAAGGAAGTTTGAGAAGGACTATTTCCTTGTTGTTGGAAAATTGTCTCGAGCATGATAAAAGTATCAAATGTACGCCAAAGAGCAGTTCCAACGGATGAGCCTACATACATGGGAATGTCTTTTACAAAAGGAAATTGTCCAATGTCACCATGAAGAATTATGGAGCAACGACCAAATGGGATTATACATTTAGAGGGGAAAGCTTGACGTAAGCGTGCATCAATTTGAGTTAACATTTTTGGGCCAATAAATCTCATTTCATCTATGAGAATATAGCGAATATGGTGAATTTCTTCTTGAAATTTTGAAAGGGATTGGCCTTCAAGAGGCTGCATTTCACCAATGGGTATTTGAAGAGAAAAATGTATTATTGATGCATGTATGTTAAAAGTATCAACACTAGTTGGAGTAAGGAGAAGAAGTGGGGAGGGATTTTGTTCAGATGCAGTTTGAAGTGCAAATTTCAGGAAAGATATGAGGTAATATTTTCTGGTGCCTGTAGTACCTTGAATCACCAATTTTAGCAAGTGAGCATATGTAGTGTTTCTGAAATGGGACATGACAAGGTCAAAGCCTATGTGTTGTGTGGGAGACAAGGAATTAGGTGAGTTGGAGAAGGATGGAGTTTCTTCATGTAGTTGGATGGACAAGCGATTGAGGTCAACGAATGATGTTGCTGTCCCATGCAAATGGGTGGGTATATTGTTATTTGATCAATTATGATGTTTGTCAAATTCACGATGCCCAAGAATTTCAAGGCGATAAACTTGGATGTTATTTCATGGATGCATTTGAGAGACAAGTTTTCATTCATCCATGGTATGGGGCAACGAAAAGGTAATAGCATTAGAGTTTGAATCATCGGATAGAGGTGTAGAGGGTTCTTCTTCTGCATGTTGAATATGCCACACAACATATGTGCCTTTAATGTGATGCCAATGAGAAATAATTTCAGAAGTTGTGGTTCCAATATCGTGAGGGATGGACCGAAAATGTTTGTATAAAAGAAGTTCACTCAAACAAAATGGTTCAAAAGATGAAGAATTAGAGGGAGGAATGGAAGTGAAATGTGGATAGACTCTAACAATCTTGTCACGCAAGTTTTGTTTCCATGGATTTTTTTCCTATTAGGTGATAAAGACCAAGAACGAGCAGCTTCAAGCAGAGTTAGATGTTCAAGAAAAATGGGTCTTTGCATGTAAGAAAAAATGAAGGGGGGCATTGGAGGGGTGTTATTAGTGTCATTAGAAACATGATGGAAGATAGTTTGGCTCACATTTAGGGAAAAGAAGTGACGGCTACAAAGAAAAAGAGGAATCTTTTGCAGCATGTGGCACATCTCTTGTGCACTAATGTCTCTTTCTGCAACTGTTTGTGCAAGGAATTATTTGATTGGATGAAGAATGGGGCTGTCAATTGGTGTAACATGTGCAAGGTAAGAGAGAATTGCATGGTAGGTTTCTGATTTTGGCTCTACTTTTGATGCATACTTTGAAATGTATTTGAGAACAACATGTTTACAAAGAACAGGTTGGCAATCAACATTAGCCCTCCATATTGAAAGCATGGTAGGGTTGTGAATATTTAAAAGGGGATCATTTCTTGCAGGATTGTAGGTTTTTCGTCTATCTAGATCAATGAATAATGAAGAAATAGCTTGTAGCTCATATGGAAAACCATAGCGACATTGAACAAATGTTCCTTTTTTGTGAAGGCAAGTTGACTCTGAACGTCTGGTGTGCCTTTGAACAAAATTGACAAGTTCTTCATAGTCAGCTGAGTAGTTTGATGCAAATATCGATGGTGATACAAGAATCCATGGATCATTTGTAGTAGAATGGTGTGACCTAGATGTGAAAAACTTGGAATTACGAGGATTCCAAGCTATCACATATGTGTCAATTTTTTTTTTGCAGCTTCAACTGCAACGACATCTTCCCAATCTAACGTATCCAGATTTGGTGCATTTGCCAACCAAATAAAACCATGCATGTGTGTGGATCCTCTATGCTTCCATCCATATCTACATGGGAGGAAAAAGAATATATTAGAAATATATTGTATAAAGTGAAAAATAGGAAGAGAAAAAAAAGAAGGAATAGATGGTATAATATCTACACCAAGAATCTGTTATATGAAAACCTTTTTGAATCACCTCTTGAAGAAATGCTTTGAATCTATTGTGCATGTACTATGATGTAATATGTGGATTTGATACGATTTTGTGAATCTTCAATTGATATTCTTGAGGTAAACCAGTAGGACGTTTAGCAGGCATTAGAGCATGCAAATCTAGCCATTTTGTGTCAGCTGCACTAAGGGTGAAGAAGAACATTGGTGTACCTTGTTGATTGATCATATTTGTGTGTTCAGCTCTACTTTTGATCCAATATGAATGTGTTCCATGTAATGAAGACCCAAACCTTGTGACCCTTTCACCAATTTTCTCATTAGGCATGTCTTCTAATTGGTTGACAAGCTCAAGTAGTGTGGGAGGTAGTGTATCTTCAAGATTTTTTTTGACAAAAACAGAGGCAGTAGTATTACTTTGATGACGCATAATTAGATTGTATATATATAGTATCAGAAGCGAGGATGTTGGCCAAATCTGTTGTCATGATAGAGAATGAGGTCAAGTGCATATTCGTGCATATCAACCTCATGAATGCATGGTTGTAATAACATTGCTGTACTTGTGGGAAACAAAGTTGGAAAATCCATGGAAAGAAGGCCTTCTGTCTTGTACTCATTGATAGGGAACATTTTTATAGGGGGGAAATCAATGGAAGGTGGTAGTGGGATATTTGGTACGTGTAACAACTGTCTAATTTCTTCAACTTCAGTTCTAGCATTAGTTTGTGTTGAAATAAATGAAGAGGATTCCAATTCAAAGGGTTCAAATGAATCTGGTGGTTGATCTATATAAGACAAGATTTGGTGATGAGATAATGCATCATTGATATTAAGATGTGGAATCAAAGGTGAAATGTCTATTGAAATAAGAGGCAAAGAAGCTAATGCAATTGGGTTGACTTGTACATCCTTGTAGTATGGGTCGTTTTACATTTTTGGATTGAAGGGCTGCAAGAACATGTGTTCGACTAACAAACAGTTCATATGGATTGTTTGTAGAATTTCATTTTCGAACAACGAGGATGTCGATTTATGATACTAAATGTGGTAGGTATGTGGAAAGATTGGAAATGACTTGGGGGAAGAAAATAGTATGGCAAGAGTATTTATATTGACCACAATGAGCATGTGCCACTTGCAAGATTGGGTTAGCATGACTAATGAGCATTTCTTCAACCTGTGTAACTATTGCAAGTACAACTGGCTGGTTTTCGGGTCCATATTGTTTTCCAATGAAAATTGATGGCCTTTTGATTCTATAATACAACGAGAACATGTGTATACACCATGGAATTTTTTGTTGCAATACCAGGGTAACATTCTTTGCAAATCGAGTAGACATTCATATCAGCTAGTTGGTCCATTTTTTATGAAAACGTTGATGTGCATCATTGAGGTGGTTGTTCAATGGATTTGCCACAGGATATGGAAGTGAAGCTGTGTCCACAGGTTCCACAAGAGAAATTGAAGAAGTTATATCCATAGGCAGATGAGTAGCCCTGTAAAGAATATGTTATTTGTTGTTGTTTTTTATCTCTGTTTTGTGCATATAAAAGTCTTCTCCGTGCATTGGCTTGTTTATTGTCGCGATTTGGCATAATGACTACAAGAAAATTCTAAACTTGTTAAACATCTAGAAGCTTTGATTGTTGGTAGCGACGCACTTTCTATATGTATTAATTGCAAACTATATAAAGCAGAAGATAAAAAACAAATGTTAATTCATTGCATATGGGAAACTAAGAATGTAGCATAAAATAATATAACTAGAGTAAATTTTGTTTTTCAAGTGCTAGCTTCATAATTGTAAGAAAGTAGAAATATAGAAGAAAAACGTGTAGTGTGAGAAAGTATATATGAAAAAAAAAGAGTAACTCTTAAGTAGTAAGTTATTAGAAAAATTCAATTTTGTATCCTATATTTTTCTTCAATTATGTTGAAAGATAACATTTCAACATTGAAACAAAAGAATTTTAGAACATTATTTGGATTTCTGAAGAGAAAAGGTAAATTGATAATAAATTTATCAATTTAAATTTCTGCTTTATGCATTGGAAAGTAGAAAGGGAAAGCAGAAAGGTAAATTGATAAATGAATTGATCAATTTACCTTTCCGCCTTCCTCTTTCCAAATTGGAAAGAAGAAAGGTAAATTGATAATCAATTTATTAATTTACCTTTCTGATTTCCCTTTGACCCCTTACTTTTTCATTCCGACATCACATTATGTCCGTGTAGATGAACCTAGATTGCATGGGATCATTGGTGCTACGCAGATGTATGCTGCTCTTCCAATACTATCTGACGTAGGTGGAGTTATTCCATGGAATTATTATATAGTACCTTGTATTAACGAGTAGGTGTTACTCATTAGATAAAACCAAGTGTATAGTGCGATAGAACCTAGTCAATTTTATGTGAAATTCCGAGTTACTCGGATTCTTGTAATATCGGGCTCCACTGGCTCTAACAATGAATATTGAATAAACCTAATCCGCGGAAAGGGAAAGAGGAAAGGTAAATCGATAAATTGATAATGAATTTATGAATTTACCTTTCCTCTTTCTATATTGGAAAGTGGAAAGGGAAAGCGAAAAACGAAAGATTGATTATCAATTAACTTTTTCGGATTGCGGAAAGTCTACCTTAGGCATATATTATTTGAATTTTGGAATTTGATATTTGGTATATTGTTGTAGGTACAATAGATCTTGCATCCTGCACCCGCAATGCGGATTGCGGGATTTTGAAGTTTATAATTTGTCAACTTTTTTATCCCACAAATCGTGATTTATTTTGTGATTTTTGTTGCATGTTCCTGCAACTTGGAACCCACAATTTGCCGGATGCAGATTGTTGGAGAGATTGAACAAAAATTCGGTAATTTTGTCATCCCGCATCTGACATCCCGCAATTATGGAATGCATATTGTGGTATACTTTATAAAATTTATATCTCACGATAAGATCCCGCATACCATGAGGTTTAATCTTGACCGCTCATTTATCTTAATCCTGCGGTCCTAACTGACCCCGTAAAAAATATATATAGATCGGTATTTTACGATTTCTTGACCATTTTTACTGCTGTGAATTACTGTGCTGCATGCATTTTCTTTGCATTTTTACCAGGGAACATCGTCACAGTCCAATCCAATTATAGGTTAGTGTCGTAGTCGTTTTCATCATTCAAATTGTTTACTGTAATTTTGTTTGAATTAGTTTTGATTTTTTGTTTATGCATTTAAACAGAGTGTTTTCAGTTTCCTAAAATGTCCCAAATTACCTGATGCAAAAACCTTCAAAGAGACATGCTGACCAAGGATCCAAACTTTGGCATCTTCTATGATACCAGTGGCAGAGTGATTGAAACCTATCAAATTGATTGGTCTAGGATATATTCCATTTTCGACAATGATGACTTCTTAGACATACAGGAAGACCGACCGACCTATCAAAGAATTAAAGTCTCTGGAATCCATGCCATTGTTGCTAGGCCTGCTATCCTTCCTTATAATGACATGATTAAATGGATTATTGAACATGCAAACCCTAAATACCTCTCATTCAATGAAAGTGCAGGGTCATAGCTCACGAATTTCCACCTCGATGTCTTTGTCAAAGCCTATGGTCTTAAATCGGCTAGACATCCCCTCGATGCTGATTTTTCCAAAGCTTCTAAGTCCAGGTTTAAATTCGATGAAATGTTAAAATCCTAGATAACAAAATCCAGTAAGTTCTCTTAGAGGAATGATGACCTTTACCCCGTTTCCTGGTTTAGGGAACCATACTCTCTACTAGCAGCCATGCTATGTAGACTTTACGGTCTCCCCATTTGCTCCTTTTTTAACGATGAATGCGATCCATTAACTCGTCTTGTCCTGACCATAGGATAATCCTTCCCATGGGATTATACTTTGTCTCTAGAGCTTAGAACGGTCATATAGGATTATCAAAAGGCCACTGCCAGGAAGAAACCAAATTTCTTCTTTTCAACCTTCATTATTGACGTATTTTGTACTGAGTTCCACTATCCCAATTTGGGATGGAACCGAACTTTACCAGCACCTCTAGTGCCTATCTACCATGCAAAATTGTGGGATATCAATTACGCACCTAGGTTCTATGACATCTATGAAAAATTCCTTGGCCGCATTTATTTCCTAATCTTAAAAAAGGAGGCTCCCACCTTTTCCACTAAGGCCAAGAATCTCATTGCTACAATGGGTGATTGGTACATTGGTGAGTCCTTTGCATATTTTAGAATTTTGGGTAGTAGTGTTGTCCACATGTTTCCCAAGGTTGTTCTTGTCCTTGAGGAGGTGTCTTTATAGACTGTCACCGAAGGGGTTTACAAGAGACTCATTGGACCTAAGAGAAAAGGTTGGACTAAATTCCCTTTGTATCTCAGGTCATTGGCCATCCCAACCTCAACCTGGGTTGCAGAGTTAAGTGAGCACATAGTTTCATTGAAAATTGGCTTTGCTAGTAAGAGACAACATGATTCCAAAGGGTTCCTTGATGTTCACTTCAAGAAGAACCATATCAAGGGTGGTTTTATTCATGAAGATATCCCTGCTGACTCTATCTACAATGGAGTAGATACCTTTCCTGAGGTTTTGACCAGGGCCAAAAGTAAAGAAGAATTGAGTCTTATCCTACATTATCAGAAGGAGCAGATAGGATCCAAAGCTACAGGGAATTAGAATTGGATCTGCTGGAAAATGTAAGAAAGAACAATGAAGAAAAGGAATCTCAGCTAACCAAAATTCCATCAGTGGTGACAGGTTCAACTGAGGATAAAGGTAAAGGTCTTGTGGAATATCATCCACAGGAAACTGTTTCCCAGCAGATGAAAACTTTGATGCATACTTCCCAGCAGTTCAAACAAAGGTTAAGTATGATGACTTCTATTTTAGATACTCAGGTGGATGCAGTTGTTCATCCTGTTGCTGATATTTAGACATCTACTGCGGTTACTCAAACTTTTGATGATCCACCTGAAGAGAAGCTATTCAAAAGACAGAAGACCCAGGTTTATTCCTCTACAATTCCTATTATCGATTTAACTGATTTCGATGTTGGAGAAGAAGAAATTTCTCCTACACCTGCCTTGGAAGAAGTGGATGACCAGTTGCAATCATTTTCATATTTTTTTAATGGTCAATGTAAGAAGGTTTCCATCCCTTTTTCCATCATTTCGCAATCGAATTCTATGCCTACATCCTCATCTTTAGCATTTCTCCTTTAATTCGTCAAATCTCTCTCTACATTGCCTTTTTGGAGCTATCGTACCTTCCTCATTGTCTCAACTTTACCACACTCCAAATTCTACACCTGATCCTATGATACCTCCTTCATTTCAAACTCCCATGTTGCATTTTACTGCTGAGGAAACCCCAATTTTCAAGATCCCTCTTCACATACCCTCATTTAATTCACTATCATAATCAACTTCTAAGAAGGTCTTCGTGTCTTCATCATCATTTCCAGTTGTCAGCATTCCTGTTCCAATCCCTGAAATTGCCACCATTCCAATTATCTCTTCAACTTCTGAAGTAGCTATAGTGACACACTCTCCTTCTCCATCACCTGCTACTTACATTAATTTTCCTATTCCTTTCCCCATTGTAACTCAGACATCCTCTTTGGTTTCCATGGTGGCTGGAACCTCTTCTACTACTAAGTCAAGTGATGAGTTTAAGGAGGATATTGTATTTTCTCTTGGAGACTATCATTACAGTAAGTCTAATAAAGCATTGGTTAAGAAGGTAAAAACGAGAAGCATAGATCAAGGTGATATGGATACATCTCTCTCTAACCAAACAACTTGGACTCAGCAGTCTGGTGATCCACAATTAGATGCTGCAAATACTGCTGTTGCTTTGGGTGCATTCATAGGTGCATATTTTCATGCTGTGAATACACTAAATAGAGAATTTGATAGAATAAAAGAAGAGATAAGAAAATTGAAGGAAGAGATGGAACAAAACAAAAGAAAGCATGAAGCTCATATTGCAAATCTTATGAAGACATCTTACGACAAATACAATGGAGTACAGGTGAAGAATGTTTCCCTTCAGGATGAGTTGCAGTATGAGAATACTGCAAATGCTACCTGATGTAGAGGATGTCCTTTTTTGAGAAGCAATGTGAAGATGCAACTGCAAGTGAAACTTCATCTTCGTTCTCTAGGTTTTCAAAACAAGAATTTAAAGAATTGGCTATTAAAACAAATTAGGAGCATTACAATTTAATAACTGGATTGTTCCAAACTATGAATGATATTTATGAAACCCACATTGCTTTTGGTCAGATGTCTGTTGTCCTTGAAGAACATGTTTAAAAGAGAGAGCAAGATTCCAAATATTATGATGCTCTTTTAGATTGGCAAATATATATGAATGACAAGACAGAAAACATCACCATCCTCAGTAGCTTTCAGCTGAAAAAGGTGAGAACTATACTGCAGGATTGGCTCAACCTGAATGAGATGATTGAGGATACTATTAAAAAGGCACAGGTTGTGTGTGGAAGAAGGTGGTATGTTGTAGATGGTATCATGGAAACATTGTGTTTTCCCACAGTGAATCTTATCAAGAACGCCTGTTCACAAAAAATGATGATCGAACAAGTCGAATGATAGGGAGATGAAGTGAAGGAGAAAATCCAAGCACTTGAGCACATCACTATTGAAGACATGGATCAGTTAATCCAAAAACCTCTTGCCCTTGAGGGCAGGATCCATATTTACCTCTGCATTTGGCACAAGTAGGCTAAGAATGAAATAGAGACCTATAGATGCGATGCTCAACTTGGTTTCGAATCAGCCAACTATCCCAACATAGCAGAACTGTTGGAGATTTGGAACAGATGGTGTGATTTTTTGGGTTATTAGCTTTACTTGGGTTTTTACGATCCCATTTTGATGGAGATATATTCTTTTTAATAATTATTTAAGGGGTATACTTCAGATATATTAGGAAAATTTTGGAAGGGGAAAGATCTGGACAGGAGACTAGATATACCTCTGTTTACTTGAGGTTTTTGTAATTTTTTGCAAACTTGATTTAATACAGCCAAATATAATTTCATATCTCTTTTTCTTTATTTGATTAAGTTTATTTAACAGATTATGATTTTTTCTATTTTAGATGGATCAATATTACTGTTATTCCTTTGTAATCAATGAGTGCACTGATTCATAACCTTGGTTTCCCACTATTATCAATTTAATGTAACTGATAAAATTATAAAGAGTTTATTTTGTTAAAATTTATCTATTTCTGCAAATGACTGTAATAGTAAAACATACAACATACATGTATGAAAATGCAAGAAAGTGGTGCCATGAGAGAGTTAAAAAAATACCCTACTATGTTGAACAATGAAACAAGGAGTTAAAATTGAGAATTGAAAAAATTCATTATAAACAATGAAGAATGGTTAAGTATCAAGTTGAAAAAACTTATATATTATGTGTCCATCTGAAATTGTCGTTTATATGTTTTCAACCATGACAATTACAACTTTTATGCATGCAACTCCACATAAGGTCTCTGTTCTAACTGAGAGAGTAAGAAGCATTTTTTTGTTGCAGATCCTCTGGACTATTTCATCAATTGATGTTGTTTCAGTTGAGAGAAGAGATAGATATTTTGCAAAAATTCCCATGATATGGTTTGCAACATCATCAAGAGCTATCACACCATCAAGGTATCTATTGATATCTTCCAAGTCAACCTTTAGTATATATTGGTAGTCACAATCAAGAAAATCTCCATTCACATTTAGCACAATGCCAAATGTCTCCAACTTTGTGGGCAATATTTTTCATGCATTGTATTCCGTCAACAAAAAGAGGGCATGCAAGGAAATAAAAGTCATCCATGTTAACATTTGTGATGGTTTCTACAAGAGAGTACCAAACATGTTTTTTAGATGCCTGAAGAGTTTGTAGTTCATTGATGGTAATGACTTTATGAGAACCAGATTGAGAGGGATTGAACTTTCAGCTCAAATATGGTGATGCTGAACAAAATCCATTGTCATGACACCATTTTTGGAGAATTGAAGTGTCTTAAATTTTTGGGTTTATAAAATGCAGTAGTGTTGGAAATAGTTCCAACAGTTTTTCCATTGAAATCTATAACACAACCACCTTTGATTGCTACAGCTGGAGGCGTAGGTAAACCATGTAGGTTGGCAAGATCAACTCCTTCAATTTGACAATGTTCTCCCCAAAGTGTTATGTCAATAATATAGCTTGACATGTCACGGAGTCCAATAGTGCGCCTAACAATCTCAACACCATCTCATTTTTGTATTGTGGATGTAGGAGAAACTGAAATGACAAGGCTAACAAGGTCCACCATGGAATTGACGGGTATAGTTTGTATCTCTTGAATAGTTTTAAAGTTAAAGCAATAAAGAGGTATTAAGGGGTATTCATTCAAGCATGGTTGGATGGTTGAGGAGGAGCCTAGGAAAATCTCATTATGACTTTTCAAATGGTTGAAAATTGGATTGGATCCTTTCACTGTGTCATTTGATACTATGTACACTATTCCTATTTGTATTTGGTCATACAAAGAGAGTGGCAATTCATTGAATGTAGATATATGTATTTCATCGTGTGAAGCATTAACAATGTCAAATCCAAATATTTTTCTAGATCCTCATTGGTTTCCATATTCATGTAGCTTTGTCTTGGCAATAACTTGACCTTGAATGTTCCAAACTTTGCTAGAAGAGGAGAGTGATGTGAATGGAATAGTTGATGCAGTTAAGGTAGGGTTTTCATCTACTGAGCTAGGATTCACTGGAGCAGAAAACAACCCTACGAGGGAGAAAATGCAGGTAAGTGGTAAGGTGCAGGATCTCCAATAATTGTTGCATCCACTGTGACAACTTCGAGTGCAAGCAATGCGATAGTCCTATGAAAAGAAGTATGTTAGAGTTCAATGGGATAGAAAAATGTTGGATACATGAACAGTGTGAAATTGACTAAGTTGATAAAGACAACAAGGAAATTAAACATACATCACACTATGTATAATGTTGCATGAACATTTGGTAACTTTGATTATAGATCCTTGTTTTAGTTGTCCAATTTCTACAATACTACTATATATAGTTGGAAGCAATAGCTCATGCCTATGAATCCCGTCTGAGATAGATATTCAGAACCCAATAGATGATGAGTTGTGTGAGTTCACTTGGTTTAATGAGGACACCTGTACCAGTGGGAAAAGGTTGATATCACCATGTAGCAAGAGTGAAATAGAATCTTCAGTCAGCATAGTATCCATAGCGTGACCATTATATTTTCCTGTGAAATCAAGGAGGGTATAAAAAAAAATACAATGTAACATATTCATGTGATCGAATGAAAACAAATAAAATGCATATATGACAACAAGTTTTTTTCACATGAACATATTTCATGAATCTGGTTATTGTTATTCATTATCAATTTATCAATTTACCTTTCCGCATTCCAATTTACAATGCAGGAAGTGGAAAGCAAAAAGGTAAATTGATAATCAATTTATCAATTTACCTTTCCCCATTCCGCTTTCCAATGCCGAAAGAGGAAAGCGGAAAGATAAACTGACAATCAATTTATCAATTTACCTTTTAGCATTCCGATTTCCAATGTAGAAAGAGGAAAGAAGAAAGGTAAAGTGATAATCAATTTATCAATTTACGTTTACCCATTTCGTTTTCCAATTCTGAAAGAGGAAATCAGAAAGATAAATTGATCAATTTACCTTTCCGCATTCCACTTTGCAGAAACTCTATCTCGGGGAAAGCTGAAAATGTTCGTTTAAGAAAAATAAGGGTAATATATTTAAACTGACTTCCATAATTCGGAAAGCGGAAGTTGGAAAGCACCGAAACTTATATTAGAAAATGTAAATTTTGATTTCCACATTCTCCAAAGTGGAAAGAAGAAACTGGCAATATAAATTAAAAACTTGGAATTTGTATTAACGCAAGTTGGAAATCGAGAATACATAGCCCCCGTTCCTTACTGCAGAAAGCAGAATGCAGAAGCACTACCCAATTTCTATTTACATAAACAACTTCTTCAACTTTGCTACCTCAAAAAGCGGAAACGTAAATTGATAATGAATTTATCAATTTACCTTTCCGCTTTCAAAAATTCAGAAATCCTAATATGTATATATACCAAATATCAAATACCAAAATCCAAAGAATATATCCCCAAGGTGGATTTTTCATATTCCGAAAAGGTAAATTGATAATTGATTTATCAATTTACCTTTTTGCTTTGCGCACTTCTGCTTTCCACATTGGAAAGTGGAAAGGTAAATTGATAACTTGATTATCAATTTACCTTTCCGCATTCTTCTTTCCAATGTGGAAAAAGGAAAGAGGAATTGATCTCTCATTCATTTTTTTTGGAGAAAATTGACTCCGGTATTCTGCAGATAGAGGGTTCAGAGAAAATTGAATCCGGTATTACGCATGGCAGGAAGAGGAACACGGAAAGCATGAAAACTTATATTAAAAAATGTAAATTCCGATTTTCGCATTCTCCAAAGTGGAAAGCGGAAATTGGAAAGATAAACTAAAAATTCAAAAATCGTATTGACAAAAGTCAAAAATCAGGAATACATGTCCCCCGTTCCTTACTGCGGAAAGAAGAATGCGGAAATGCTACCCAAGTTCTATTCACATAAACAACTTCTTCAGCTTTCCTACCTTGAAATTCAAACGACGAAAAGCGGAACATAGAAACCGGAAGCGATCACTAATATAGTAGCCTTGCATGTTTTACACTAAATTCCTTACCTAAAATAACTCCATCGTTAAATCAAATACCTATAATTTTATCAACATAGAATGAAAAAATACGAGGAATCTTTTGAGACTGCGTCTTCATAGGGAAAGCAAAAACTGGCAAGATAAACTAAAAATTCAGAAATCGCATTGACGAAAGCCGAAAATCAGGAATACATGTCCCTCGTTCCTTACTGCAGAAAGGAGAATGCTAAACTGATACCCAAGTTCTATTTACATAAACAACTTCTTCAGCTTTCCTACCTTGAAAAGCAAAAAGGTGAATTGATAAATTGATTGTCAATTTACCTTTCCACTTTCCACTTTCCAATGCAGAAAGAGGAAAGAGGAATTAATTTTTCATTCATTTTTTTTTGGAGAAAATTGAATCTGGTATTATGCAGATAGAGGATTCAAATAAATTGAATCCAGTATTATGCACGGTGGAAAGTACGAAAACGTATATTCGAAAATGTAAATTCCGATTTCTGCATTCTCCAAAGTGGAAAGAGGAAATTGGAAAGATAACTAAAAATTTGGAAATCGCATTAACAAAAGTCAGAAATCGGGAATACATGTCCCTTGTTCCTTACTATGGAAAGTAGAATGCAGAACTACTACCCAAGTTTCAACTTCTTCAGCTTTCCTACCTCGAAAAGCAGACGGTGGAAAGCGGAACGTAGAAATCGGAAGCGATCATTGATATAGTAGCCTTATAGGTTTTACACTGAATTCCTTACCTAAAACAAATCCATCATAAAATTAGATACCTTTCATTTTATCTACATAGCATGAAAAAATACGAGGAATCTTCTAAGACTGTGTCTCCATAGGGAAAGATGAAATTGGAAAGATAAACTAAAAATTCAGAAATCACATTGACAAAAGATGGAAATCGGGAATACATGTCCCCCGTTCCTTACTGTGGAAAACAAAATGCAGAACTGCTACCCAAGTTCTATTTACATAAACAATTTCTTCATCTTTCCTACCTCGGAAAGAGGACAGCCAAAAGAGGAACGTAGAAACCGGAAGCGACCATTGATATAGTATCCTTACAGGTTTTACGCTCAATTAATTACCTCAAACAACTCCATCATAAAATTAGATACCTATCATTTTATTGACATAGCATGAAAAAGTCTGATTTCTGCATTACAGAAAAATAGATGCCACATACTTTTTTGGTTTTCGCATTACGCACAGTAGAAAGAGGAAGTCGGAAAAGCATGCAAACTTATATTAGAAAATGTAAATTCCAATTTCTGAATTCTGCAAAGTGGAAAGCGGAAATCGGCAAGAAAAACTAAAAATATGGAATTCCCATTGATGGAAGTCGAAAATCGGGGAAACTAGAAGCGACCACTGTTATAGTAGCCTTGCGAGTTTTACGCTGAACTCCTTACCTAAAACAAATCCATCATAAAATCTAATACCTATCATTTTATTGACATAGCATGAGTATTACACCATTATGAAGCCACATAACCAATACAAGTCAGTAATTTTGCAACACAACAGCAATAACAATCAAAACAAAGAAAAGGTGTTTGACCTTCTCAAAACCAGACTAAATGAATATCCAAAACATTTAAGCAGACTAAAGGAATACCTGCAAATTTAAGAAGGTACAAAAACCTTTGTTGGAAACTCTCTAGAGTAAATGAAGTGAAGCAAAATCAATATGTGCGAAGCAAATGATAAGAAATAGTGGTTACCTGAAGGTCTGTTTATATGTGTAAAGCAAAGGCGATGTAGCAAAAAATTCGGTAAATGCAGTATTGTAACAAGATTTTGAAGATCGCCATAAGCTGAGAAAAAATGAAGATATTGGCCCATGTCTGAATCATATGAAAATATTTCTTGCATTAATTGAGCAAGAATGCATTGATGAAATATAAATGCCAATGGATGAAGGGACATGGGAAAAGTGTATTCAATTCAGTGAAGCACCAGTGAAACAAAACCTCGACCAAAATGACCCCACAGATTGTGAGCCTAAACCCAGAAAATGCGTCCAGAATATCTTAGGCTAAAGCCACAAAAACTGCTACATGAAAACTTTCACAAAATCGTCGGTGCAAAGTCTTGGCAAGGAATCTGTTGAATCAAGAGAAATGAACTGCAGGAAAGGACAGTAAAATCCTGTATCATTTAGGACAACAGAAAATACGCATGCCACTTGTCAGGAAAACACACTAAATACCAAGTGCAAAGAATGATCCATAGTTGGAAATCAATCCATCAATCCATTCACCTGCAATATCGACTGTAACACAGAGGACACCTATGGTCTGCGGGAACGANATTGCAGAATCGGGGACCCAACTAAACTGGAGTAAAAAAAAAAAAAAAAATCCATCATGCCATTTGATCAGCATGGAAATAATTTCCTTTGAAATCGAGACACAACAGCTGTCCAGGCTCCATTCGCTAATCTGCCACGACACTTATCGATTTGTTAATGACCAGGGAGATGAGGAATCTTCTGAGACTGCATCTCCATAGGGAAAACGCCTTCGGTGTAAAAATATATTAAAAAGAGAAATTAAAATAACGAGGATATTAATATTGCATTCAAAATGTAAAATAATATAATGATTAATTAAAAAATATAATAAATAATGATTAAGTAGTGAAATAGTAATACAAATATGTTGTGATTTATTTATAAAGGTTATAATATAGTGATTAGTTAAAAATAGAATAAAGAATGATTAAGTTGTGAAATAGTAATACAAATAAGTATGTTGTGATTGATTTATGAAGGTTGTAAGCATAGATAAATTTGGATGCTTAAAACAATGTTAGAGTAGGAGAAATTATTTATTTTTTTATAGAAATTATATAAAATTTATAGAAATTCAAATATTTTTATAAAAATATCACCAAACATTTTATGATTGATATTTTAAAAATTAGTAAAATTTACCAAGGTTTTACACTTTAGGATAAGTATATATCTTTAAAAAATTTCTTAGTACTTTCCTAAATCTAAATTTAATTATGGATCCTTGAAAATTTTCCGAATGTGTTACTAACTTTGTCTTCTTCTATGAGGTCTATCATACCACTATGACCTTCCCAACATGAAAACTTGGGTGACTCATCCAAATGTAGGCATATAAGAACTCATATATACAATATGTAGACATAGTAATATTACCAATGATAGTTAGTGACCTCCTATAAAATAATGAGTTGTGACTCCCAAATGATCTAGAAGAAATTATAAAACACTCCTACTACACTTGAAAATGCTTATGTATAATATTGGTGTTCAAACTTAAAATTAAATAAAAGGATGTTTCCCAGAATATCTCACTACACCCTTGTGTTTAAGTCAGAGACATAAGAAAGAGTACGTGGCAAAAGGAAAACAAACTCTAAGTAAAACTTGTGAACTTTGAACTTTGACTAGAATGTAAAAGAGGATTAAGTATCAAAACTCTTAAATAAAATAAGGGCCATGTAGTAGCATTGTTTGTAATATATTGATATGTTCTAGCTTTAAATTTTGATTTGATAATTCATATTACAATAGGCAATGATTGTCATGGAATGATGAAAAATGGTTTTAATTTTAAATCTTGTTCATGTCTTACTATTAGAGTCATCATTTAAAATTGTTGAAAACATAATGACTTCACTTAGTGAACTCATGGCATAAGACATTTGTTCATGGATATTAAATAATACTCCTAATTTCACTAGATACTGGAGAATGTCTTTCAAAATCATTTTGTTGAAACCCCCTCTCAATACATCTTTCCAATAAAAAAAACTCATATTTTTACTATATAAAATGTATCCATTTTTTTGTGTCATTTATTTTATTTTATTTCTACACATAATATGGAGATTGGATATAACACTTATATTTTGGTAAATCATAAAAATAACCTAAGATTAAGTGAAAAATTGCACTCACCTCCCAACTTAGGGATATCCTACTATAACAATATAGCCTTGGGTTCAAGGACTTGGTGTTATACAAGTTTCACCCCTCTCTTTAATCTACTACATTTTCATGAATTGTTGAGGAATGAGTTTATGTATATGGATATATACTTGTAGACCTATAAATATCAACTACCTCAAGTTTAAATTCTTTGTCCTTTAGATATCTAATCTTGTGGCCATTTTAAGATATTTTTTTTGTTAATCTATTTGTAACTATAAAGATCGCCCTTGCAATAGTCTTTAAGCAAGTCATCTTATTAAAAATCCGTTCTTGTTTTCTTATCATTTAGACTCAAATTCACTCTCATTAAGAGCTCGATGTGAAAGATTGTGATCCTATGGCTCAATCCAAGCTAGTGGTAGTCTTACTATCCTTTAAGATCACTGCATTCTTTGTATTATAAAATCATCTCAAGATTGGGAAAATGACGCTTATATTAATATATATGAAAAACATAATACAATGACAGCGTACAAAGAAGAAATTACTCATTTCTATAAAAGTAGAAACATCATAATCTTAGTTTGTGCTACATATTTTTAAGGTTTACATTTAAAACTTAACAAATGTCATCTAATCCTCAATTTCAATACATAATTTTTCCACATACCTACATTTTTCATTGAAAATAGACCTAATAACACTATGTAACTTAGTATTTAGTACATTTTTGTTATTTTCTTGAATGCTCAAGTAAAATATCTTATAGTGGGAAAGAGGGTCCATGCCAATATGGCTAGGAAAATTACCTACTACAAATATACCAATGGAATTTGCTTCCATATTTGTCATGAGGTGACTAATTTGGCGAATGAGCTATGATATTAAAGATTGAAGAGGATGAAGAAGGGAGATATGCACATCCTTTATTGATAATTTACTAATCCATGGAAATAATGATAGATCTACCATTCCCCATATTTGAAGTAATATCAATAGAGGGTGCAAAAATAAATTCCACCATAGAGCCATTGAAACCTTGTAATAGATCATTTTCCCTAGCTCAAAGATAATACAATAAATATACTCATTATGAGCTCATCATGTCACTTACAAGATAGAACCTAGGTGGAGAGGATAACACTTCAACCAATTCACCAATTCTTATCATATGAAACATCACATAAACTTAAAAGAATATTTTTATAAAAACCATAATAAAGCTTATAATAGAATATCAAGAACTCTCCATGGTACATATAACATGGATAACTATGGGTATATTTTAGTTTAATAAATATATCCATAATATAGATAAAATGGGTAGCTATCGCAATAATAATAATATTAGCACAACCACTCAACTTGTGGCTAGTGGCTAACAATTTAATGAACCATTTAACTAATACCATTTAAATTTTAACCAAGATGCATTTAAGCATAACAAGATATGACAACGATGAAATGAATCTCGATTGTACAGTTGTTACACTCGGGTTACTCTTGTTAATTTTCTCAATAAAGCCCAAAATATGAGATTTTTTTTTCACACTAGAAAAGGAAACTTTGTATTAATAAAAAAATGTATCAGAATTACATACATAGAGAGAGATTCTCTAAAAGTCTCATATAGTCAAGATTTGTCCAAAAAATACTATACTATAACTGCTTAAATATATAGTCCTTTTAGTCTACCAATAACTTGTGCATCCAAACTATCACAACATTATCATATAAGTAAATACAAAAATACCCATTGTTCAAGTAATATCATAAGTGTCTATTAACAAAAACAATAAGATTAAATTACAAGAGTTCACAATACTAGTAAATTCTTATAGAGCCTGTGTATATCAACTTTCCATCCTTGATCTCCTCATAGAAAATATGGACACCCCTAAGACCAATGGCACTTTTTGATAATCTATTAGCTTCTTCGTTGAAATCCCCATAGATATGTTATAGAGTAATATGCGGAAAATAAACAAGGATACATTTTACCCTACTTAGCAATTTAATTATCTCTAGGGAGTAAATTTTATGTGCATCATTTTCCCAATCCACAATGACATTAGAGTCCTCGATAACCTGTAGAATATGGATGTTCTTGTTATACACCTAAATGGCACCTCTCCGTCCGAGTGCTGACATCCCTCATGTTGGCACACAAAAGGACACTTGTGGATAGAGGTTTTCCCAAAACACTATAGCTTGGCTTGTCATGAAATACATGCTTCCTCCATCCAACTAGTTACTTTGCCATTTTGCCTATATTGAGATGTACTTGTGACTATCATTCTATACAACTAGTTCATCACTCGCGAGTCTTCTTTACAGCAAGTCGCGAATCCATGTATTCACGGGTTGCGCTTATATATAGTCGCGAATCATTCGCGGGTTTTTCTACTACAGACCCGCGAATGTATCTCAACATTAAAACATAAAAACACTCACGCTAATGGGAGACTAGTTAAGTTATTTAACTTAATTTCCTTAACTGCTGTAACCTCCCTAACCTTCGAGAACTGCCTTATTTCACCCATATAAATACAGGCCTTGGGGAGGGTGTTGATTACTTACACTTGGAGAGAAAAGTTATGCTGGTGGAGTTTATACAGAAGTCTTTGGAGCGGTGAACTTAGAATCCTTTGGTTGCAGAGGAGTCCTTGTCTCAGGCGTTGGGTTGTATCTGAACTCTTTCCATTATTGATAATAAAGAGATTACTTCTTCCATATGTGTTTCATCTCTTGTGGTTTGATAAGTGTTTATGCATATATATGTGATTTATCTAACCTGTTTATAAGTATATGAATCATCTTGTATCTGGAAAAGTGTTTCTTGACAGGTGAAAGAGGAACAATCCTGAAGACTTTGGAAGTGGAACAGAGAAGAAGAAGATTAGCAAGGATCGACCTTCGTTTAACAAGTAAGTCCTTTTGATCTTCCTATTTCTTATTCTGTGCTTTAAGAGTCAATTGTCTGCAAGTAATTGAGTATGTTGGTAACCCCAGACCTTAGGTTATTAGGTGTATAATCCTGTACAACAGAACCGGCGACTCCGCTGGGGACCCGGACTGTTGTAGGTTGTTTTCTGTCCTCCTGACCAGTTTTGCTTGTGAGTCTGTTTGTGATTTGTTATCCTGTTTCAATACTTGCTTCAACATTTGAAAGTCTTGGTTTTTTCTTGGTTTTCTAAGAAAATTTGTATACCCATTCGTGGGTTGTATTTATAGACAGTCGCGAATACTACTGTGCATTCGCGGGTTGTTATACAAGACAGTCGCGAGTCACTCGCGAGTTGCTCTTAGTGACAATCGTGAATACTCCTGGAAGTGGGGATTTTTGAGATAAGTTTTTCTTGTTCTTCTCTTTGTTTGGTCCCTGTTTCTGAGTGGTCTTTCTTTAAGAATGCTGTGTAGTAGGTCTGAGTACTGTTGGTGACCACATTTCCTTGTTTTTTCGGAAGCTCTTGAGTCTTTTTGCTTGGTTTATTTACTGCTAGCATACTTAAGTGTTTTGGCCTGTTTGGGTAGTGGGTTAAAGTGTCTTAGTCCAGATCAATGATCAGGGTCTTGGGCTCAGTTTTTCTAGTCTGTCTTTTGACAGTGGCTGGTTGTCAATTGCCTTTATAAGTCTGCATTGATTCTTTGTCATTGTTTGCACCTAAGTTAGGGTTCCTAGCCTTCCTTCATTGGTTGTCTTTTGGTCCTGTTAGCCTGTTTGCTTCAGTCTATTGCTTTTATATAGTTTATAAGTGTCAAGTTTGCTCAAGCTTTGTGCATTGTAGATGCATAGTAGAGTTTTGATTATTTTTAAAAGTGAAAAGAAAACATAGTTAAAGCTTTTGCATTGTGATTTTTGCAGAAGTAGTGTTCATTTCAATTTAAAAATATTATATCAAAAACTACAAAAACATAGGCTTAGTTTCTTTCATCGTTGCTTTCAATTCATCAATACATATTTGCAAAAATTAAAAAAGAAGTTTGTTTTTATAATGGAAATTTTGCTTTGAATACACCTTTACTTTCATTTGTTTCTTGTTTGAGTCAAAACATCATACAGTATACCACTCCATTTCCTCTTGAGTAAAGAACAACCCTTTAAAATAAACGCATAAATTAAAATTTACTAGTAAGTTTTGTTTTTTAGGGGCCTTTCACCTACTAGGTTAGGCTAGAATTGTGGGCTAGGGAGTGTAAACTTCCCACAAGTTATAAACTTAGACGTAGTGGACCTTTCTTTAGGGAAATCCTTGACTGTATCACTGTATCTAGGAAGCTCCTCTCAAACGGGAGTTAAGCACTAGGCTGCGTGGAGGCTTGGACAGAGGAGATAACCCTCCGAATCCTTGTCAAAATGTAACCCAGGAATTTTACGCATCTGGGGATTCTGTCCTAGACAGAGTTTCGGGCTCAGCTACCCTGCCCATGCGTATGAGTTCAGCTGACGACTGTCCCCCCAGACAGCTGGTATTGCCAAGGTAGCCTTTAGTCTCTTGTCTTTTAGGGTTCATACCTAGGTAAACCGGAAGGCTATTTCTGGTTCACCTTAAACGGGCTTGGAAGGTAACCCTTGTGGAAAGTGTAGGAGGGAGGTGGGTGATTCCTTCGCTTGTGCCTAAGAACCACCTCAAGGACGCCAAGTAATCATTCATCAGCTTTCTTTGGGAAAGTATATCTTTTACCCTGGTTTGATTGCTTGAGACTCTAGGAACTTTTTAGTGTATGCTCTGTGGTTTTTCCTGTGTTTAGTTGGCCTTAGGGTGTGATTTGTTAAATTTTTAATTCTGGAGGACCAACTGGTTAGAAGGTCAAGAAGGTTGAGAAACCTTCCTCCTATCACTGCATTGGAGCCTCCACCTTTACCTCAAAGGCGAAGATTAGAAACAGAGGGTTCATTTGAACCTGTAGGAACAAGTGAAGTGCTTGGTGAACCGGAACTCATTGCTAACCGTTTCAATCTTGACACAGTTGAGATAGAAGAATTGCAGACTGACGAGTTTGCAAGAAATTTTAACTCCCCCTTGACTGACTTAAACGATCTTGTGATCGTCCAGGTTACGCCTTTTGATTCACCAATGCTAGGTGTACCTGTGGGTAGAGTCATGTCTTCTGCGAAAGAAAATTCTTTTGTGTTTACCTCAACCATTCCAGTTGAAGGGGTGTTACCTCCCCCGGTGAGTACCCCTAGATCTAGTTTTCCTTCTACACCTTTGACCCCAGCGAGCTGGATGGCTCAACCACCAGTTCACTAAAACATAGGAGGTACTTCTGGTAACAAGGTTGCTGGGATCCCTAGTATACCTACCATTCCTTATTCCTTCCCTTACACTACCCAGAGTGGTCTGGTAGGATCCTCGGCTTATGTCCAAGGATTTCCTTGGAATGGGGGGCACATTCCCCCATCCAGTCCATACGTAGGTCCATCTCCTTCATATGTAGGAGTGCATTTTAGGAGCAACACATCTTACGAGCAGAGCTTCCAAACCCCTATTTCAGTCCCATACACGAGCTCTCCCTTTTCATTGTTTAGTGGAGGGATACCTGCTCCAGTCTTTCAGACCCCTGCTTCTATGGGGACGACCCGAAACACTTACACTGCACCTCCCACACAAAATCCTGTGGCTTATGGATGGAATTCGTTTCAAAGAAACCTTCCCACTTCACAACCGGTGGCTGGGGGCAACCCCACTTTTACCCATGGGCATTCAGGGGCAGGTTCCTTGAATCCCCAAGTTGGCACATTTAATACCTCGGTTAGGCCCAAAATTCCTTTCCTGGCAACTTTAAATTTGCCATACTTGTCAAAGTTGATGAATGACCCGGTGAGGCATGACCCCTTGTGGCCACCTGTTCCCACCAAATTGCCATCGGACATACCTAAGTTTGAAGGTAAAGCTGGTGAAGATCCTGGGGCACATGCCACCACTTTTCACTTATGGTGTTCTTCCAATTCGTTGAATGAGGATTCAATCAGATTGAGGCTATTCCAAAGGACCTTGACTGGTAAGGCGACTAAGTGGTACATCGAATTGCCTTCTGCTGCCTTTAGTAGTTTCTGGGATTTGGCTAGTGCTTTCCTTAGCCACTTTCAGCTTCTAGTTCGATACGATTTTGGAATGCACTTGTTGTCTACTTTTAGACAAAACAAGGCTACCCACATCTCAGATCATATCCAAGAGTGGAGGAGGAGAAAGAGCCTTATCAAAGCCACCATTCCTCCTGAGTTTCTATTAGAATGGTTCCTTAAATCATTGTTGCCATACATATCTAAGGATGTTTCCACATCAGGAGTAACGAATGAAGAAGAATCCATACTCAGGGCCCAGCAGTTAGACTTGATTTACTCACAGTCTAGGATCTTGTATGAGATCATCCTTGAGGCACCGAGGCCTTCGTATGAGGCGGAGAAGCCTAATACTGGAACCCATGCCGATGGTGTGGTTGGGTTTGTTAACTCTCCCACTGTAGAGTCTTTAACTAAGCAACTTCACTAGTTGTATGTCAAACGGTCTACGGTGGAGGCAGAAAAGGATGCCCCCTCTCCCCAAAATGCAAATGTTTTTGCGCAAACTTCTTTTAAGGGAAATCAGCAGCCCGACGGGAAGAAGAAGAAAGGTAGGAAAGGAGAGGGAAACCAAAACAAGCCCAAGCCTACAAACAATGCTGATGGGGAAAAAAAAGAAAAGAAGAAGGTCAAGTTCCCTTGTAAGTTGTGCCAAGAGGACCACCTTACTCACCTTTGTCCCCTTATGGATCAAGCCCAGAAGCTTCTCAAAGCTCAACAACCGGCTGTCTTGAAGGACCCGTTTCCCCAAGGACAGAACTCCGCTTCAGCTTCTAATGTAGTAGGGAGCACTCAAACTGCCCCTGACCCTAATTATATCAACATGGTTCGATCTTCGACTTTGTTGCAAACCAGGAACAAAAACTATGAAACTGAGACTTCTGAGAAGGGTAAAGCTGTAGTTGAACCTTCCAACCCTATCACGATAGAGAAGCCTACCGTAACTATGCTGAAGATACCGAAAGGTGTTTTCAAGAAGACTTTGCATAACCCTAATGCTAGGGCTGCTTCAAACTACTCAGTGGTTGAAGACTTAGCTCAAACCCTGTGTGCAATGTCAGCTTTAGAGGTGTTACAGAGTTGTCCTGCCCAGCGGGATGCTCTTTTAGTAGCTTTAGGTAGCATGGATTCTTTGAGTCTCATGGAGAAATTCAATCCGTCTGATGTAAAAATTCGCCTGCCTTACCATGTAGCCCTACCAATAGATGTCATCCATGGTGGTAAGACCATTGGAAGGGCAGTTGTTGATGAGGGAGCCTCTACATGTGTTATGTCCCTGGCCTGTTAGAAAGCTCTTGGATCCCCAGAACTGGTCCCATCAAACACTTTACTTACTGCTTTTGATGGAAGATCCTTCCATCCTCATGGTATCTTGCTGGCTTTCGAGCTTAAATTGGCAGGAAAAGCAGTGTCTATTGAAGTTGAAGTGATTGATGCTCCCTTGGACTATAATTTGCTTCTGGGAAGGAATTGGACTTATGCAATGTCTGCTGTTGCATCGGCTGTTCTTCATGTCATGGTTTTTCCATATGAGGGCAAGTTGGTTACTGTTGACCAGCTTGATTTTACGCGAAAAGGCCGTTTAGAGTCTAAGGAATCCACTGTGCCATTGGTTGATCAGGTCAAACCTGCTGCACAGAGCTTGGGAGCTGGAATGTATGCATCATTGATGGGCACTTTTGACCTTCCAGCCCCGGTGAACTACATTAGTTCTACTACTGTGGGGAATTCCATCACTACGGTTGTTGATAGGACTGATCCTTGGGTCCTCCCAACTCCCCATGAACCAGAAGTGCCCTTATCAGCAGTAGAGGTAGCTTATCAAGCCATCATTCAAGCTACTGCTGATCCCATTCCAAATCCTCTATTAGTCTCGGATGATCTGGAAGAAGTCTATTTGCCCGCATGGGTGGAAAACTCTTTATATTCCATAGATTGCTTAGATACAGTTTTACCTTCCGATGAAGCTATTCTGGAAGCTATGAGCGGACGTGATAAGATTTGTGAGGATCTTCATCATCGATCCTATTTTCTTCCAGATTTGAGCAAGATAGAAAACCAAGAGTTTAAAGTGAGACTATCATATGATATTGAGGTACCTATCAACCCTTTGCCTAGGGAAGGAGTGTTTGCTGAGGGGAATATGGCAAACATTTCCACCACTATACCTATCAATATCTCTGTGAACCTAGATGTCGTGGAAAACATCTATATAGGTGCAAACTGCTCTCTAGAGGAGATTGCCATCTACACTGCCCTTTTCAAGGAATTTCGTGATATCTTTTCCTGGTCATATGAGGAGATGCCAGGAATTGATCCATCTATTGTCCAACATGAAATCTGAACCTATCCTGATGCCAAGCCGGTTCGACAGAAATTACGCCCCGTGAACCCGCGTAAAGCGGTGGCTGTGAAGGCAGAAGTTGAGAAGCTCTTGAAAGCTGGTTTTATATATCCCATAGCTTTGACTGAATGGGTATCCAACCCTGTTCCTGTTGATAAAAACAAAGGGACTATTCACGTTTGTACTGACTTTAGAGATCTCAATAAAGCCTGTCCTAAGGACAATTACCCCACACCATTCATTGACCAGATCATAGATGCATGTGCGGGGAGTGAAGTGTTTTCGTTTATGGATGGTTTCTCCGGCTACAATCAAATCCAAATCAAACCAGAAGACCAACATCAAACTGCTTTCATTTTCCCTTGGGGTACATTTGTGTATAGAAAAATTCCCTTTGGATTGAAAAATGCTGGGGCTACCTTTCAATGAGCCATGAACTTTGCTTTTCATGACATAAAAGCCATTGTTGAACCTTACCTTGATGACCTGCCTGCACATTCTAGGAAGAGGGTCCAGCATCCAGACCATTTGAGGTTGATTTTTGAAAGATGCAGATACTATAAAATTCGCTTGAATCCCCACAAGTGTGTTTTTTGTGTCGAGTCGGGGAAGATTACTCGGATTCATCGTATCTATTAGAGGCATCCAGGTGGATCCATTAAAAGTTGAGGCCATTGTAAATCTGCCTCCTCCTCGTTCTCTCAGGAAACTTCAAAGCCTGCAAGGAAAGTCCAACTTTCTTCGACGTTTTATCGTTAATTATGCCAAGATCACTAAAGGTTTCATGCGCTTGCTCAAACAAGACACTCCTTTTGTATGGGATGAAATCGCACAACTTGCGTTCGAGGCATTGAAAAAAGCTTTGCTGTCAGCTCCTTTGTTACGCCCACCAGATTATTCTAGGGATTTTATATTATATCTGGCCGCGTCGGAGTCAACCATTGGGGTAGTGCTAGTTCAGGAGGACGATAAGCTCGTTGAGCATGTCGTTTATTATCTTAGCCGTGCTTTGGCCGGACCTGAGCTTAGGTACTCCCACGTCGAGAAGTTAGCCTTAGCAGCTGTTTATGCTGTGCAGAGGATGCGCCACTACATTTTACTGAGGACCACAACAGTAGTGGTGGATGTTAATCCATTCCAATATGTTTTATCTCGACAGATTGTTGGGGGGAAATTCAATAAGTGGATAGTCATTCTCCAGGAGTTTGACTTGGATTTTCAATCCGCCAAGTCTAAAAAGTCCTTAGTTTTTGCTGACCTAATAGAAGAATTTCCCACTGAAGAAAATGTAGCGATTGAGGATGACTCAATCCCAGATGAGTACATCTTCTTAATACCCACATCTGATCCTTGGTACAGGGATATTATTATATATCTCTAGAATTTGAAGTATCCTGCCGCTTACTCTAGGGAGGAACGACGTAAGTTACGCCTTCATGCCAAGAACTACCTCATTATAGGAGATACATTATATCAACGAGGGGTAGATTCCGTCTTGCGTCGCTGCCTTACTCATGAGGAAGCGGAGATTGTCCTAAATGATTCTCATAGCGGAGCATGTGGGGGTCATTTATCTAGGTTAGTAATGGCCTAGAAGATATTGCGTGCTGGTTATTTCTAGCCCATGATATTTAAAGATTGTGTGGAAGCCATGAAGCGCTGTCATCCATGTCAGCTTTACACCAGAAAAATGCGGTCGCATCCTGCTCCGTTATTTCCTGTTGTCTCAGTAGGCCCCTTCATGAAATGGGGGATTGATTACATGACCTGCAACCCAGTCTCGGCTGGGGGGCATAAATACATCATTGTCGCTGTTGACTATTTTATGAAATGGGCAGAGGCAATGCCTACTTTCAAAGATAATGGGGAAACTGCAGCTTTCTTTGTTTTCAATCAAATTATTGCAAGGTTTGGTATTCCCAAAGTGATTGTCACTGACCATGGAAGTCATTTTCAAAATAACATGATGACGGAACTGACCACCATGCTCGGATTTCGACAAGAGCATTCTTCTCCATACTATCCGCAAGCAAATGGTCAGGTTGAGGCTGTCAACAAGACTTTAAAAACTATGCTTAAACAGACAATTGATACAGCCCATTCTAATTGGCATATCATGTTATATCCTGCTCTTTGGGCTTACAGAACTAATTTTAAGACTGCCACGGGTTATTCACCTTTCCAACTCGTTCACGGGGTGGAAGCAGTTACTTCGATTGAATGCGAAATCCCGTCCTTGAAGATAGCCATTCATGTGTTACCTGATACGACTGAGCTTGAAGAACGTCTAGTACATATAGAACACCTTGATGAGAAACGTAGAGATGCGTTGACTACCAATCAGGCTCATAAAAATAGGGTTAAATCTCAATATGATAAAATGGTCAAACCTAGGGTTTTCTCTGAAGGGGAACTTGTCTTGCTTTAGGACCAAGATAAAGAACCTCTGGGGGCAGGAAAATTCAAGGCTATTTGGTTAGGACCCTATGTCATGTCAAAAGTTTTGAGTAAAGGCGCATATGAATTAGTGGATTATGATGGGAATAAGCTCCCTGAGCCTAGAAATGGGCTCTACCTGAAGAAGTACTATGCTTAGGATTAGCACTTTTCCTTGTATTTTAGTGTATGTATTTTTATGTACATTAGGTTGTCAGTTTTGTTTTTTATATTATCTGCTGGTTGTTGCAGATGTCTTCCAAAATGTATGTAGGTTTTGCTGATGGCGCTAGCCGTCACACTTGCAACTTGGCCTCAGCAGCATGGGTTATCTATTCTTCCACAGGACAGCTTGTTGCCACGGGTGGCGCTTGTCTTGGTCCTGCTTCTAATAATGTTGTTGAGTATAGGGCTGTTATTGAGCTCCTATGGGATGCTTTGTCACGTGGCATCACCCAACTTGAAGTCCGTTTGGATTCTCAGTTGGTAGTTTCCCAGCTCAATCGAGCTTATCAGGTATGAAATCCTACCTTGTTACGTCATTTCATGCAAATTCGTTCACTGGAAAGACATTTTGAAGTTATTACTTTCAATCATATTCCATGAAATCAAAATTCATTGACTGATGCATATGCTAATTATATTTTGGATTGGCATCTCACACACATTTCATAAAATATACAGCAAACATGTAAAAAACACTTGTAAATAAAGCCAACAGCCAATATATATATATATATATATGTAAAATATCTGTCATAGATAGGTCAAGTCTGATCCGTAGATCCCGTCATATACAAAATATACAAAATGTGGATAATCATCCATCAAAATACCCTAGAACTAAGCCTGACCACCCTAGCCACTGGGACCACCTTGGTCCCCATGATCTCTAGGAACCCTGGCTTCCTCAGCCTCCTCGGCCTCAGCAACCTCTACCACATCTCTGTATACAAGTACTGCTCTAGCTACTCGCCTAAACAATCGTAGCTAAATCGGTGGAACCCCTACTACAAACTCCTACATGGCTGTAGGTATGTGCTCAATCCGTATCGTAGGTATTCGCTGGGTCAGCCTGGCCAGCTTCCCCTCTAGTACCCGAACCAATCCTGGGTCTCCTCCTACAACCGGTCGCACGAACATACGTGGGTGCCCTTCAGGGCGGATTGGTCCAATATCTTCATTTTGATGCATGACTAGGATTAGGACTTGTACATATGTATATATTATATCATTTGAAAAATTCATAAAAATTTGAAAATGATAAAAAATTAAAAAATCACTTACCCATCTTGCCCCATATTCCTCCTGGAGGGAGGACAAGGTTGAGATCACCTCGAAAATCCATCCCAGCATATGGAAGCTGCTCCCACGCCGGCAGCTGTCGTTCCCACCATATATAAAAGTCATCATCGTAGACGCTATGTACTATGTCTCCTCCTCCTTAACGGAGGAAGATATCTCCCCATCGGCTCAGCCTCGGCTGATGTCGATGTCTGACCTGCAGTGGTATAGCAGGGCTCATAGCTGGTGCTCTCTCAAAGAAGAATGCTACTAGTATGCTGGCATAGCCAAAATTTTTGCGTCTTCCTCTTCTAGAGTCAGATAGTTTCCTCTTCATGATGGGGAGCACTCCCGAACACCAATCGTAGAGAGCACCTCTAAAGCAATCAACTGCCACCCTCATTTGATTCCTGGTGGCCATATGCAACCCTGATGATCCTGCATGTCTCACAATAGTGCTAGCTAGTACCTGGAGTGTGAAATCCTGGATGTCTGCAATAATAACACTACTGCCCCTCTTTTGCTTACCCGGTGTACAGAACATGTCAACATAGTTTTGGACACTCAAGGGGTCTCCGCCCCTGCCAGTGCCCTCCAAGTTCACCGATGCCCCCCGTTGTGATAACCCGGTTATGAAATAAATATCTTCCACGGTAAGCTCTAAGGTCTCACCTTGAATATTGAACATCCCCATGTCATGATCCCAGTAGTTGACCATGAATTCCAGTAAGCGGACATTTGACCGCATGGGCGATGTACAAAAGAACTTAAGTAGCCCGCAAGTCCTCAATGCTTGTATTACGGCTGCGCTTTGGAGCGCCGCATGATCCATTATTTCATGTTCTCTTTCCCTCCACTCCAGCACCATATTTTTCCTGGCAAATACACACAATTTGGTTCAGTATTTCATCTTTAAAAAATAAAAAATTATGAATAAATTTTGAGTTTAACCCATCGCGCAGCATTCACGACTGTCTAATTAGGCAGGCTGCGAGTCATTCACGACTGCCTAGTTAGGAAACTCGCGAGTAAAACGTGTATTCGCGACTTTTACTCCTTGCAGCCCATGAATGCGCCATGATATACTTTGGGATGATGTAAAATACTGAATTAACCATTAATTTTGATATTTGTTTGGATCAAATTGAAGGGCTTAGGGTGTAGAGTTACTTGAAGCTGATGAATCTGGATTCCGACGGTCCAATTGTCCACGGTTTACCAACTTTTACAAAGTGTTGATGCTTCTATAGGGTGGTTTTGCTATCTCCAACATATGTTGGCATCTTATCACTCCACATTAACCTTAGTATGCAACATTTTGCCACGGACTATGGTATCCTAAGCCATTAGTCCCTTGTCTCTACCATTGTTCTTCTGTGGCTAGGATCCTTATTTCATGAGTATCATCTTTATATTCCCTTGTCATCCTTTGGTACTCATACCGTCATTGTTTCAGGCCCAGGGGTTTCCTCATAGCTATTTTTCATGCCAAATAGAGCTTCTTCTGAATCTCTTTTTACAAGTTATCCCTTTATAGGACTCCCCGACCTTATGGAGTTTCTTTAGGCCTAGGTCTGACTCCTTCAAAACAGACTTGACTACCGAGTTATCTCGTCTGTTCAAGCTCGTTAAGAATATGTGAACGGGCATCCGCATTGGTGGTAGGTTATCTCTTTCTTGGTCCATGTGGAATAATACGAGAAAGGATCACTCTCTTTTCTTTTGAATTGAGAAGAGTATTCTCAGGTATAGGTTTATCACTTTTCCGGACCCGAGGGACTACATTTATAGAAAAGGAACACCCGTTTTGAGCTTAGTTTTCTCTTTTTCGTGCTCTGGACCCAAACATGAAACATATTCTGAGTGCACTTTGTGTCTTTGTCATGCTCATTAAACACTAAAGAACAAAGCAACGAGTTTATTGTTGTAAGCCCCATTTCTCGTAACCAAATGGATCTTTCCGAGTGATCTTGCTTTCCTTCACACTCGTAAAACTCAAGCTATCTTATGCTGTTCTGGAAGGAGCATTGGGTAGGTGGTAATTTAACCTTTTTCGGACCTCCCTGACTAAGTACGAAAAAGGTGCGCCTTTTCTTCTTCGAAAGTTAAGAGAGTTCTTCTGAGGTTTGTTTTATACTTTTTCGGCCTCAGGAGACTAAATTGGACGAAAAAGAACCCCCCTGGAGTCTTCTTTGGAGTTTTCAGACTCTCTAAATATGAAAACACCGTTTGAGCATGTACTAGTTCGGGCTCATTAAATCCACGGATCAGTGTATCAAGCATTATTTTCCCATCTCTTCAATCTTGTTAAAAAATGCAGAGGGAACCGAGTTTACTTTCGTGGACTCGTTAAAATTTAACAGGGAAGGTAAGGAAGAATTTTTCTCTTATTTTCAGTAATGGCATCATGTCATCCTTGAACATAGCACTCTTTGCTTTCTGATATCCATGTTTCAATATACACTTGTGTTCAGCTATCACTTTGAGTTTCTTACTCCTCCTCTTGTCCATTATACCTGGGGAATCTAATCATGTCTCCTACATGACAAATAAGTCTAGTTGTTCTATCTATCCATTGTATGCTGCCTTGGGTCATCTCTGTGTTGTGCTCATTGTTCAAGGACTTTACCCAATGTCTGATCTATAACCTGATTCCATCATTGTTATATCTGCTATCTATTTATGTCTCCCTTCTTTTTCCTAGTTCCTAGTCACTCTTGTGATCCGTTGGAGGATCTGTTGCCTTCCTTATCACAGCATGGTTCCGTTTCAGTACTTCCTGATGACGAATACCTAGATTTTTGACGATCGTACCTATGGATTCACTTTAATCATTGGTGAACTCCTTTGCTTCAGTTGTCAATTATCACCTATTGGTTGACAAACTGTTGAATCCTCTCCATGTTCGACTTACCCTTATTCACATGGCTTGGATTGTACTGGTTCTTTGGGATCCTTTATGAAGACCTTAGTCTCTCACATATGGACTAAGTTGCGCAAGATTATGTTTGATCTATCTACATAGCTTCCATATCTTTGAAGACTCATCATTATTGTATATTGTGGCTTCGATCCACCTTTTGTAATATACGTGGTTTTTACCTGTATCATATGATGTAATCAAATATTGTAAAGGAGCTAATGTTCCAGTAAATTGAACATAGCATCCTCAGATGTAACTTTGTATATGAAATTACTATGCTTTGTTTCAGGTACTCTCTCTGCTCCATTGGATTTCTGAGTTCTCCAAAGATAAATTTTATAATGTATTTCGGCCATCGTTCCCCTCTGACCTCACACATTAGGGGGCATCTGTTATACACCTGAATGGCACCTCTCCGTCCGAGTGCCGACATCCCTCATGTTGGCACAAAAAAGGACACTTGTGGATAGAGGTTTACCCAAAACACTATAGCTTGGATTTTCATGAAATACATGCTTCCTCCATCCAGCTAGTTACTTTGCCATTTTGCCTATATTGAGATGTACTTGCGACTATAATTCTATACAACTCGCGCATCACTCGCAAGTCTTCTTTACAGCAAGTCGCGAATCCATGTATTCGCGGGTTGCTATTATATATAGTCGCGAATCATTTGTGGGTTGCTCTACTACAGACCCGCGAATGTATCTCAACATTAAAACATAAAAACACTTGCGCTAATGGGAGATTAGTTAAGTTATTTAACTTAATTTCTTTAACTACTGTAACCTCCCTAACCTTCGATAACTGCCTTATTTCACCCATATAAATACAGGCCTTGGGGAGGGTGTTGATTACTTACACTTGGAGAGCAAAGTTATGCTGGTGGAGTTTATACAGAAGTCTTTGGAGCAGTGAACTCAGAATCCTTTGGTTGCAGAGGAGTCCTTGTCTCAGGCGTTGGGCTGTATCTGAACTCTTTCCATTATTGATAATAAAGAGATTACTTCTTCCATATGTGTTTCATCTCTTGTGGTTTGATAAATGTTTATGCATATATATGTGATTTATCTAACCTGTTTATAAGTATATGAATCATCTTGTATCTGGAAAAGTGTTTCTTGACAGGTGAAAGAGGAACAATCCTGAAGACTTTGGAAGTGGAACAGAGAAGAAGAAGATTAACAAGGATCGACCTTCCTTTAACAAGTAAGTCCTTTTGATCTTCCTATTTATTATTATGTGCTTTAAGAGTCAATTGTATGCAAGTAATTGAGTATGTTGGTAACCCCAAACCTTAGGTTATTAGGTGTATAATCCTGTACAACAGTTCTTTAATTGTGAAAACCATAACAAACCCCAAAGAGATAACATCTTTGCTTTGGTATTAGTACCTTTACCCACAACCATCCTCAATAAAAAATTGTGATTCAACTATAGTTTAATAGCCATACTAGCCCCATACCAACCCTTCTGTTTAGCTCCATCAAAGAATCCAAACACTAAAAACCCATCTAAATAAGGATGGTGAATCACTCTGGTTGAGGACTTCAAAATATCACATCCATGGTCTTTGAGCCTAGACATCACCTTGGTACTAACATGTAAAGCATCAATATAGCCCTCAAATATAATGCAGTTTCTAGCTCTCCAAACCTCCCAAAAACTAGCAAACGAAATGCCATTTGAGATAATTTGTGAGATTTTCCATCTTCCAGCTTGGATTTATCTGTTATCAACCAAAATGGCAGTTCTCCGTCCGAGTATTGACATCCAATATGTCGGGACAAAAAAGGACAATTAGGATTGAAGTAAGCCAAAACACTATATATGCACATGATTGATGATACATGATCTCTTGACCAAATTCATGCATTTTAATTTGGAGATTAGGGTTGCACACGCGACTATTTGCATTGCAACCCATGTGTCACATGCGACCATTTGCATTGGAACCCATGTGTACATTGAACACATGAGTTTCCTTTGAGCAAGGAGCATGTCACATGTGCGTTTCCTATATACATACTCGTGTGTACCTTAATCTAATGTTAAAAATAACGAAATCACGATTAGTCAAGATCATCTGAGCTTTAATCAATAACTATCTCAACTCTATCAACCATCCTAACCTTCGAAACCTCTCTATTTTACGATGTATAAATAGAGGGCATGGGATGGGGCTAATCAATCATTATTGAAAGAGTAAAGTTATGTTGGTGGTATGCCTAAGACCTTTTGGAGAAGAAGAACTCAGTGTCCTCAGTTTGCAGAGGAGTCCTTGCCTCAGAATCTGGGTTGTAATCTTACCCTTCCCTGTTTATGAATAAAGAAAGTTATTCTTCCAGTCTTTGTATTGTTGCTTTCTCATGTATAATGGATTATGAATGATTTCAATTATGTTATTATAAATATGAATTTCACTAAGCATTGATATATATTGATGAGATATTGCTTGAGGAATTTGTCTTTCACAGGTGAATTGGGAGAGCCTTGGAAGCTTTGAAGGAGATCAAAAGAGGAGAAGACCAAGCTTAGATCAACCATCATAAACCGGGTAAGTCAAGCCATCTTCCTATTCCTATTTCATTTTCTAGATAAGCTGATTGTCTGCAAGTGTCTTAGTAAGTTGGTAACCCCAGAGACCCTAGGTTACAAGGGTGCATTGTCCTTAAAAATAGAATTGGTGACTCCACTGGGGAGTCCAGCCTACTGTGGGTCCATTTTTTATGTCCCCTTACTAGCCTTTGCTTCTTTTTGATTCTATGTGTGTTCATTTTATTTGTTAATCTTTTTCTTTGAAAAAAATTTAGCAGCACACACAGGGGGTTAGTACTAGACAGTCATGTGTTTCATTGTATACACATGGTTTTCCTCCTGGACAGTCACATGTCGTATGCGGGTTGTCTGCATAGACAATCGTGTTCTTCCTGTAGCAATATTTTGGCCTTGTAGGGTTTGCTTGCCCCTGTTTTTTGGTTTTTGATTGCTTGTGAGGTTCTGTTTATGACTTGACTCTATGAGTCTGAGGTCTGTATGTCACATCTCCCACTTAATTCCATCAAGTTCTTGAGATTTTAGTGTTTGATTTTCTTGCATTAGTGAGTCTAGGTGGTCCTCCTTCTTGGTTTATAAGTCTGAGTGCTTGTGTTCTAGATTAATGATCAGGTCCTTGAGTGATCTATACTCTGTACTGCTTCTTGTAGTTTTAGTTTGTCACTTTTTCCTTTTGGATCTAGTAAAATTTCAAGTTTATTAGTTTCTCCAAGTCAGTGTTTGTTCTAGTGTTCTTTCTCTTGGTTGAAGTAGGTCACTTTGGGATCCTTTTGCCTTATTTCACTGCTTATATTCTTAGATTAGTCAAATTGCTCAAGTTGCATTCATTTGCATTGTAGCTTTTGAAGTTATTTGAAAAGAAAAGACAAAAGTATTTTCCATTAGGTTGCATGTAGTATTTCTTTTTGTTATTTTTCAAAGAAAATTTCAAAAATTCTTAGAAAGTCTTGTAGTTTCTCATACTTAGCTTTAAGTTCATTAACTTCCATTTATAAAAAGAAAAGAAAAAGTTGGCTTAGTAGTTGCAATTCACTTTGAATTTATATTTATGCATCATTTTCATTTTATTTCATCGATTCTATAACACCACATGAGTTTCACGCTATTTGCCTCTGACTAAAAACAACCTTTTAAAATGAATGATATAATTAAAAATTATTAGCAAGTTTTATTTTTTAGGCTCCTACACCAACTAGGTTAGGCTAGACTTGTGTATTAGGGAGTTTCAACTCTCCACAAGTATTTGATTTCAGATGTAGTTGGCCAATCACTAGGTAAATCTTCTTCTATCTTGATTTTCTTTGGGAATCTCCTCTCAAACGGGAGTTAAGCATGAGGCCGCGTGAGGACTTGGACTGAGGAGATAACTCTACGATTCCTTGTTTAAGTATAGACCAATATTTTTATGCATCTAGGAACTTCTGTCAATACCACCTCTTGGGCCCTGTGCAGTGCTGGTGTTGACAGGGTTTAAGGATTTTCTACCCTTCCCATGCGTACGAATCGGGCTTGTGACTATACCCCCATAATGTTAGTATAGTTGGGGTAGCCTTTAGTCTCTTTGGCATCTAGGGTTCATACATAGGTATACCAGAAGGCTATTTTCGGTCTACCTTGGATGAGCTTGGAAGGAAACCTCAGTAGAAGGTGTGGGAGGGAGATTGGGTGATTCCTCTACTTATGCCTAAAAACATCTACAATGACGCCAAGTAACCATCTATCAACTTTCCTCTCGAAGGTGCATCGTATACCCGCTTGTCTGTCTGGCTTTAGAAAAACAATTTAGTGACTGCTGTGTGGTTTATTTGTGTTTAGTTGGCCTTAGGGTGTGTGAAGATTCATTTTTTAACCATGGAGGACCAACCTCTCAGAAGGTCAAGAAGGTTGCAAAACCTTCCTCCAGCTACTATAGTGGATCCTCCACCGCCCCCTCAAAGGCGGAGATTGTTGATGTAATTGTAACTTTGGAATGTATTCAATTGTATATCTTATGTATTGTACCCCGATGTTTATTACAAGTGTTTGTAATGTAATTGAGTCATGTCATGCCTTGATGTTCCAATTGGGAGTTTCTATAATGTGAACAAGTCATGTCAAGTCATTGTGGGTAACCCTCCTATTGATCAAGGGTTAAAGTCCTCACAGTTGTGGGGTCCTAGGGTTATTAGAATATCCTAGAGAAGTTGGCCCTAGGTGAGTTATTATAAGTAGGGGAAATAGTCCACACCATTGTGTTAAGGTTAACCTTCCTTGTTGATCAAAGGGGCAAAATCCTCACAAGTTGTGGGGCACTAGGGTTATTAGACTCTCCTATAGATGTTGGCCCTAGTAAGTAATTGTTAAGTGGGGCCAACATGTTAAAGTGGAAATTAAGTGCACATAAGAATATAAATAGAGGGTGAGCCTCTCTATTTATCACAAACACACTCACACATTGGGGTGCATGAGTGAGAGAGAAGATGCTGGGACAAGAGAGAGACTACTGCTATCGATAGATCATCTTTATGTTTTTGGGTTTTTCTTTTGGTGATGATTCTATCTATGAGGATGTTGTGGGGTTTTCTCCTTTATGATTTCCCTGACGAAAATATTTGTGTTCATTGTCTCTTTTGTTCTATTGCTGTGCATGTTATTCTCTCAGATAAGATCCTAAGATCATAATGCTAGCTTGAATGATAAAAATATAACATGGTATCAGAGCTAAACTTAGAAGACGACATTGTGCAACTATAGAATCTAGGGATTTTTACTTTTTTGGTCTCTCTCCACAATCGATCAACAAAAGTATGATAGGCTGACTCTCCATTGAAGGGTGCATCTTTCTGTCGAAGCGAAATTCGATTATGAGCATTTTCAGTTTTTGGTGCGGGAAAATTAGGGCTTCATATAGAAGAGTAATTTTTGAGTGAGTCCGGAATAGGATTTATCTCCTCATCAAAATCGAATTTTAGAGACCTCGATCGATATTTTTGGTTGGGTGAAACTCCAGGAAAGTCAAACCCTAGTTTGAATTCGAGCTGAAAAAACCCAAAATACTAAAACTGATAAGTTTTGGTACATTTATTGTATCTCAGGCTTGGAGAAGGCCGAGGAGCTAAAACTTTCATAGTTCAAAGATACAATCCTGATTTACACTATGTCCCAAATTCAGACTCCGATTCACTATATCCTAGGAGATATGATCCCTCCAACATAGGGTTCCAGACTCCTCCAGGATTCATCCCTAAACAAGACACCTAAGGAGAATTGTTATATCTAGGGCTACAAGGTCCAAATTAAATTTATGAAGATGTTCTAGAAAGGTCATCAAATTTCATTTCTATGGTCCAATTTTCAGACCCAGGAGATGAAACAATGACACGTGGTCGTCCGTACAACTTAGCTATGTGGAACAGTTCTGAAACAGGTCACCTTGGGAAATCACTAATAAGTTCCAATTGGTGAAACTAATTCTGATGAAACCTATTTTCTTGGAATCAAGACAGGTGAGAATACCTCCATACGAAGTTTCAGAGATAGAGGAGCAGTAATTTTGGGGATACCGCAGAAACAGTATCAAGAATTTTTGCAGAAGAAATTGGAAAACTAGGGCTTCCTGTTCCAGGAGCTTTCCTCCACTGTTTTCAGAATATGAGTACTTAGAAAGCTCACCTTGAAAAGGTCTATCTTTATATCCAATCAGATAAGAAAGATTCCAATTTTTGAAAATTAGGGTTTCTTTGACAAACCCTAGATCAGCCAGCTCCAGAACCAGGACGGACACCTCAAATCGGTTAGATCTAATCTTTTGCTATTTTCATTTGAGGTTCTCATTTTAAAGTGATCTATCACATCAGCTTGATGATAAGCTTGGTGAAGTTGACAACTTCCAAGCATGGAAGTATATGATCTCTCTGAAGAAAATGAATTGGACACCTACATGAGTAGAGAGGTTCCAGTTCCAGAGGGAGATGAGGCTCAAAGCCTTACATAAGAAGGACTTGGTCAAGGCCATGAAGATCATTGCTGATTCAATCACGGATCAAATTGTACCAAAAGTGTATTCCCTAAAGACATTGAAAGAGATGTTTTATTCCTTGACCAAGCTATTTGAAGGCAATAACATAAATCAGAATATGACCTTAAGAAACTAGTTGAAGAATGTGAAGATCCAGAATGTAGAGGCCATATAGTCATACTTTATGAGGGTATTTCAAATCAAAGAACAAATTGTAGCAGTAGAAGGAGTGGAGAATGAAGAAGTGGTGATACCCACCTTTAATGGCCTCCCAGGATCATGGGATTCATTCATGTGAGGAATGTGTGCCAGAAGGAAGTGATTACTTTCAGCAGACTCCAAAAAGAAGAAGAAGCTCGATTCATAATAAGAGAAGAGAAGATAGGAGCAAATAAAGGTCAAGCTCTCACCATCCAAAGAAGATCCCTCAAGCTATGAGGAATATGAAGAACTCAACTCTTGAAGAACCTCTTATCCATCTTAGCATTTGGATAAGAAACGATGCTATTATGAATGAAGAAGATGATGAAGTTGAAGGCTCAAGAAGGAGTCTAACCACGAAAGAAATAAAGATAAGTATTCAATTCTCATTTCTGTTAGAATAATCAACCCATAGTATTTACCCACTTAGACATTATTTCATTTATTTTGTCTTATTTGCCTAGTCCATGAGTCCCACCATGTGCAAGTTGCTAATTGCCTATCCATAGAGGTCAAACTTGCCATTATTGACTCATGGAGCACTTGGGAAAGCCTTGGGAATCAAATCTGCTTTATTCCTAGCCTCCTAGGCGCCCATCTGCTTTTTCTGCTTTATTCCCTGCTTTTCAGTGTTTTAAGGCACATAGGAAAGCAAGACTAGGTGAGGTGAATCAGCTTTGTTGCCTCTTCCTCCTCCACTCTTTCCTCCATGCAAAAACATGTATGAGCTGCCATTTGACCACTCTTTAGCTTGCCCATGTGCCCTTGCTAATTCGTGGGGTCCTTGATAGATTTGGGATCATCTTTTTACACCTATGGGGGATTTGCCTATTTTGGGTAAGCCTGCTTTATGCTAGATTTGGATGCTTCCTTATGCATTCGATTTACTCATGTATTCTATATATTCAGCGGCCTATGTTATTACAGGGTTGGCTATTGTACACTCAGTTAATATAATTTTGTGTTACAGCTCCATATTCAGTCTCCATTGTTGATAATTTGCATGATCAATTGTTAATTGCTGTGAGTGAAATTAATCTACTGCAGGCCTGAATTTCTACAATTTCATTATATTGTTTTATTATGAATTTGTTTATATTCAGTTGATGTATTATGCATGATAGAATGTTTGCATTAATGACAGTATACTACTAATATACATGTAATGGGTAAGTAGCTCATGGTGCTATACAACTCTGCATTGCTACTTATCTAGAATGAAACCTCTTTGTTGACATATTGGATTAGTGCACAATCTCAATGTTGTCCTGGTAGAGATGGAAGGCATCTAGAAAAGCTTCCGTGAGATATGGATGAATGATGTATTGGATAAAATAATTGCATGATCATATATTTATGCATAAGATTTTTCCATTATGAATATGCCTTATGAAATGCTTTTAACCATACAACTAATGCATTTGACTTGTAGGAAAATTAGCGCAAAATCACCTACAAGCAAAGAAGGATGAGACTTGTTTCGAATAACAAGTAACGGCAGTTCAAGATGAAGATAATATGACGGATGCAACAACATCATTGATACAGAACCTTCCATCCATGAAGAAGTAACCAAGAATGAAGGGAAGACTAGTTCAAGAAGAATGATGTCTAGAATGCAGTATCGTTACACAAAGGGAAGTTTGTAGTTCCATCATGCAGTAGATGGAAACATCGTGGGATACAAGGCAAGATTCTTAGCACGAGGCTTCTCATGAAAAGAAGGCATAGACTACAAAGAGACATTTGGAGCCAGTGGGAGTTGAAACACATACATGATGAGCTTGATGAAGATCTTAACCTTTGCTACAAGGTTGAAGATGAAAGTCTATACACTAAATGTATACATAGAATATTAGTAGCATAGGAAGCTACTTGTCACTTTGGTACATAATGTTTTAGTGCATAGAGTACGAAAGACAGAGGGAGTATGATGCTCTGCTTCAAGGGAGTGACTACAGAATACCGTGAGGTTAGACATGGTATGATAGGATGGACAGATTACTGATGAATCTAGGATTTATTAAGAGTAAAGAGGATTCCAACCTTTGCTTCAAGGTTGAAGGCGAAAGACAAGTGATGCTCCTGTTATATGTCGATGAATTGTTCCTGACAGAAAAGAGGAACTCCTTAAATTTGCAAGAAGAATACTTTCTACCAAGTTCAGGATAAAGGACTTGGGGGTGATGCACTACGTTCTAGGCATGGAGGTGTGGAAAAGGGAAGTATGCAATAGAGATCTTGAAGAGGTTCATGATGATTGACTGCAAGGCCATGACCATACCTATGGCATCGAACCTGAAGTTATTGAGTGTTGCTTCATCAGAGTTGGTTGATGCCATGATGTATCGTCAGATGATTTATTCCTTGATGTACTTGATGAATACGAGACCATATATTTGCTTTGCTGTGAACAAATTGAGACATGTTCACCTGATGGTTACAAAGCATGCAGTGAGGTACCTGAAGGGTACAGTTGATTATGGCCTGAAGTATGAGGCGAATCAGAAGATTAACCTGGAGGGTTATGAGGATTCATATTGGGCAGACAGTGCCATTGATAGGAAGAGCACTTCGAGGTACTACTTCAGTATGGGATCAAGTGTGATCTCTTGGTTTGGCAGGATGGTGTCTTGCATGGCGCTGAGTACAGCTGAGGCAAAAGATGTTGCCACTTGCTATTTGGAGAGAGGAGCAGTGAAGCTCCAGTATGTGATCCAGATTGATATCTCTTGAAAGAGGGAGTTCTAGAATAGTCGGTAAGACAGGTTATCTGAGCATAAATCATGGAGAATCTCGTAGGTTGGTCAGATGCAAACAGACCTGTAGGTTGTCCTCATATGTAATTGGTCCTGGTGAAGCTCGCAAGTTATCCTTGAATGTAATCAGCCCTGATGTGATTCTATGCTAGAAATGGCCAAAGTGAACTTTGAGTACTTTAGGGAGAAGCTTGGTGTTCTCCAGATCGAGGTTCCCTGTAAGGGAAAATGATGATACCTAGAGCCATTCTGACATGGTGAGAGGATTAGGTTCCTTCCATGGTCAGATGTAAGGGCTGATCCATTTTGTCATGGTGAGAGGATTGGTTACTTCCATGTCATATGTGAGTGTTGAGCCATTCTGATGTGATTGTATAATTGGTTCCTACATGATCAGATATAAGGGTTATTTCCATTCTTTGAATGGAGGTACCTGGTCAGTTACCAGGAATACTCAGTCTAGGACTGAGGGCCATTCTGATATGACTATGGGATGTTGTCTCACATGATCATATATAAGTGTAGGGCCATTCTGACATGGGGGTAGGATGGGACCTCCCATGGTCAGATGTAAGGGCTGATGCCATTATTTGGGAGAATGGAGGCACCTGGTTAGTTACCAGGAACCCTCAGTATGGGACTAAGAGCCATTATGACATGGGGGTAGGATGGGCCCTCCCATGGTTAGATGTAAGGGCTGGGCCATTCTAACATGATGGTGGATGTGTTCCTCTCATGGCCAGATGTGAGTACTGGGCATGCCTTTCTGATGAGATGACATCATATGTAAGTGCTAAGAGGGTAATTCTAACTTAGGGTCAGATATAAGTGCTGAAGAAGACCTAGATGGAGGCTAGGCCTACAACTAGCATGAAAAAGTGCTGGCTCTGTAGAACTTCCTGTGACGAGAAGAATAAAGAGATAGCACCAGTGATGATAACCCATTGATGATCCAGATTGAGTGATGATCCAGATACAGTGATGATGATCCAACAGTGATGATCTAGATCCAGTGATGTTGATCCAGCAGAGATGATCTAGATTGAGTGATGATCCAGATCCAATGATGATGATACAGATCGAGTGATGATCCATATCTAGGGATGATGATCAGGATCAAGATGAATATGAATTGAAGATGGAGATGACTTGAAGATGATGAGGACTCAACGATGATCCAGATGATACAGAGAAGAAGACTTGTGTTGATAAATTGTGTCGAGAGAATACCTTCCTACTTAAGAGGGAGTGTTGATGTAATTGTAACTTCAGAATGTATTCACTTGTATATCTTATGTATTGTACCCCGATGTTTATTCAGGAAGTGTTTGCAATGTAATTGAGTCATGTCATGCCTTGATGTTCCAGTCGAGAGTTTCTATAATGTGAACAAGTCATGTCAAGTAATTTTGGGTAACCCTCCTATTGATCAAGGGTTAAAGTCCCTGCATTTGTGGGGTCCTAGGGTTATTAGAATATCCTAGAGAATTCGGTCCTAGGTGAGTTATATAAGTTGGAGAAATAGTGCCCACCATTGTGTTAAGGTTAACCCTCCTTGTTGATCAGAGGGGCAAAGTCCCCACAAGTTGTGGGGCACTAGGGTTATTAGACTCTCCTAGAGATGTCGGCCCCAATAAGTAATTGTTAAGTGGGGCCGACATGTTAAAGTGGACATTAAGTGAATAGAAGAATATGAATAGAGAGTGAGCCTCTCTATTTATCACACACACACTCACTCATTGGGGTGCATGAGTGAGAGAGAAGTTTTTGTGACAAGAGAGAGACTACTTCTATCATGAGATCATCTTTATGTTTTCAGGTTTTGCTTTTGGTGCCGATTCTATCTCTGAGGAAGTTGCAGGGTTTTCTCCTTTATGGTTTCCCCGAGGAAAATATTTGTGTTCATTGTCTCTTGTGTTTTATTGTTGTTCCTTTTATTCTCTTAGATAAGATCCTAAGATCATAATGCTAGCTTGAATTATAAAAATCTAACAGAGATTGGATACAGGCAATTCTTTTGAACCGGTAGGAGTAAGCGAAGTTCTAGGTGAACCAAAAATTAGGACAAACCAAGTTGATACAACCGCAGTAGAGATTGAGGACTTGCAAGCTGATGAGTTTGCAAGAAACTTTAACCCCCCTCTTATTGACTTAAACAATCATGTGATCATCCAGGTTCTTCCATTTACTTCACCTATGATTGGTGTTCCTATGAGAAACATTATGGGAAGATCTGTGAAGGGTATATTTACCCCCACCTCAGCCGTATTGGTTGGAGGAGTGCCACCTCCCCTTGTAGGTACTCCTAGACCAAGTTCACCTGCTGCACCTTTATCACCTAGTAGTTGGGTGGTTCAACCCTCGACTTCCTCGAATGTAGCAGGTCATTCTAGTGGGGTTGTCACTGGGATTCCTAGTGTGCCTTTTGCTTCACCCTCTTTTATGAATACTGCTCAGAGTGGTCTTTTTGGATCCTCTTCATTTGTTAAGGGATTCCTATGGAATGGGGGGCACATTCCCCCATCCACTCCTTATGTGGTTCGTACACCTATATATGTGGGGATGTAGTTTGGAAATACAAACACCTATGGTGAAGATTTCCAAACTCTGGTTTTAGTTCCATTTACAAGCTCTCCTTTCTCGCTTTTTAGTGGAGGTATGCCAGATTCGGTATTTCATACTCCAGTTTCATCTGGAGGGGCTCAAACTACTTATAATTCACCGCATAGAAATAATCCACTAGATTATTGGTGGAATCCATTTCAAAGTAGTCCAACTACTTCACAACCGGTAGCTGGGGGAAACCGCACCTTTACATTTTGGAACTAGGGGGCAAGTCCTTCTACCTCCCAAACTCGTACTTCTCAGGCTCTGATTAGGCCTAAAATTTTGTTCCTGGAAACTTTGAACTTTCTAGACTTGAACAAGTTGATGAATGACCCGGTGAAACATGATGCCATGTGGTCACCTGTTCCAACCAAGTTACCTTCAGACATTCCCAAGTTCGAGGGAAAAAATGGGGAGATATAGGGGCCCACGTCACCACTTTCCATTTATGTTGCTCTTCCAATTCACTGAACGATGACACCATTCGGTTGAGGCTGTTCCAAAGAACTTTAATTGGTGTTGCAGAAAAGTGGTATATTGAATTTCCCTCTGCTGTGTTTGACAGTTTTTGGGACTTAGCGGAGGTATTTTTGAACCACTTCCAGCTTCCTTTCCGGTATGATGCTGGCACATAACTCTTGTATAACTTTAGGCAGGATAAAGCCACTCACATTTCAGATCACATCCAATAGTGGTGAAGACAGAAGAGTCTTATAAAAGCCACCATTTCCCTCAAGTTTTTGTTAGAGCAGTGTTGGCAGCCATCAACAACCCCTTCATTTTTTCATTAAGATGAAGGGAGATCAGCTCTCTTTTATGATTTTCTTTTAAAATATTATAAAAGAGTGCCTTAAGAATCTTCGATTCTAAAGGTACTTTCAATTGTAGAAGAGTCAAATGACAACATTTTCATAGTTGTGATAATTAGCAGCTGTCAGTTTCATAGATTTTTATATAATCAATTCTATCATTAATTAATCTATCTGATTATATATGATTTAATAAATTCAAAGAGATAATATGCTAATTTGGGCTCAACGAAAACACGTTTAGAATTGGTTTGAATTTGGTTATTGATAAGATATTATAAAGTTCCGAATGTCCTAGAACTTGAGGTGAATTATTAAATTAAATTTTTTATTAAAACCTAAAGAGTTCACACCCCATATGTAACTTAAATATCTTACCATGACTTTGTAAAATTGTATATAAATAGCTAGTGAATAAATAAGTATCATTTGGAAATCTTAATATGTTATAGTTTTATAGCTTAGTATCCTATCAAATTTGATTTGGATATTAATGGATGGGATTTTGCAAAGTCTTAAAAACTATATTTATGAGATTTTATGCATATAAATCAAATGATAATTCATATCATTAGTTAGAACATTAGGATTTACTGTTTTAACACTATGTGTCATGTCAATAAACATGTTGCGGCTGAAACTGTCTTCCTCAAATTTCTTAAAATTTTGGTCCCCCTCATGATTTAATGTTGCTTTGAATCGTTTTGATCCATGATTTCTGGGTCATGCTTTAATTTTGGATGATTTCTTGAAGATTACCTTTAGTCCTGGTTTTCAGAAATATCTCGTGTTTGGAATTGTTGTGGGTCGCAGATTTTAGAGTTTGTTTTTGCTGAGTTGAAGATGGATCAGACCATTCGTCCTTTGCAAAATGTCGTTTCAGAGGAGAAACAGTTTTAACCGTTGCTAAATTTCAAAGTCTTTAAGCACATAGCATTTTTTTGGAGGCTGTTGTCTGTTCGTCTTTCGCCATTGCGGCTCCCAAATCAGCTAGCTACCCGAAATAAAAAGCGCTCCACTTCGGAGGCTGTTGTCTGTTCGTATTCCACCGTTGCGGCTCCCAAATCAGCTAGCTACCCAAAATGAAAACTACTCTTCTTCGGAGGCTGTTGTCCATTCGTCTTCCACCGTTGCGGCTCCCAAATCAGCTAGCTAGCCGAAATGAAAAGCGCTCCGCCCATCGATGCATGTCGCATGTTTTTAGCATTTTCTCTTCCGACTTTGCAGCTCTGCAAAGCACTTGGCTGTAGATGTCGATGTCTTTCCAATTTCTGATTGAAAGTTTTCCCACCCACAGCTTAGGTTGTAACTTTTTCGACTCCGATACGCCTAAGTGTTTTGAAGCGCCCATTTCCTGTTGAAGCCCGCCTATGCGGTTGTGGATGGGTCTACCCTGCCGTGTTAGCAGAGTGTTCGGGAGATTGTTCAGACTACCGCGGTGTGAAGGTATAGATGGGAGACAGGATGGCAAGGAATCTATGCATAAACTAAATCAACTAGCATAGGTGGGTATGTCATCTCTATTCTTCACAGTTTCAAGACATGTCTAATATTCTGGATTTCAGTTGGAAGACGTGGATGTGTATTGAAGATTGGCATTTCGACACAGCCATGAATTTGCCACTTCCTTTAAACCAGAAAATGTTTTAGGCTAAGTTGTTTTTATTGTTATCCTCTAGTGACAGGTGTAGGTTGAAAAGAGTTGATGTTCTTTGATAGCGATAGGACTCCTATAATCTTGCATATAGAATTTATAGAAAAAATGAATCGAAAGATTGATAGTATTATATAAGCTTGTAATTTTTATGAGAAAGGGGTGGAGTGACTGAAGTAAAAATACTTGAAATACTATTTTGATGCTAGTCTTGTTCCTGGCTGAAGCTTTATCTTTGGATATGGGAGGTGACTGGAGAATCTCCAAGTTGATATCGTGACTAGTATTGTTTTGGATACTCTTTATATTTCAGTATATGATCTTCTATTTTAATATTAATACAGTGTAATTGGTTATGCTTGTGATTATTAATCAGTATTTCACTTTGTCATCCCAATATTATATTTGAATTAATATGTCAGTGTTACTGAATTTACTAGTGTTTCTACTGTAAATTCAAGATATAAGGATATATATTTATGTCTGTTAGATATCATTTGTATTTTTACAGTGACTTCACACTGATCATTATCTCTTATTCAAATATCTAATGTTGGTTATTAGTTATTAATTAATTAGACACTTCAGAAAATTTGAAATAATTGTTTAGCTCAATTTTTCTGATAAGTTATTTTGTAGCAGAATGATTTAGTGTGTATGGCTCAAATATTTCTATTTAGATCCTACCCTTTATCTTTCTGTTAATCTTATATTAATTAATAATTAACATAAAATTTAAAATCGCTCTCAGCGGAGATAGGATAGTTTAGATAGTCCAGATTAATAATATTTTAGTATAGTTTCCCATTTAACAGTTGTTAAATAGGATTTGTGTAATTTTTTAGAATAATTTTTAATAGCCTTTCATACATAGAAAATTAAATATAAAAATCTTAAAAAATCAAAGACTTTCCTTAAGAAATCAAGTATAGGATAACTTTGATAATAAAAACTAATTTTAGGGTTCAGTTAGATAGATATAACTTTAGGATAAATTTTGCTGAATTTTAGTTTCTCCTTAAGAGGAAAATTCAGTCGGTAGCAGGACCATAACCTGCGATATTTTGCTACTCCAAACACACCAGACGCTACTTTAAGCTGATTGTGTGGGAATAATCTCCTTGTTGGCCTAGGTCAGAAAATCAGGCCAACAAATGGTGCTAGAAGGAGGGCCTGTTAATGATTAATGGCAGGAAAAATTTATGAGAATTCTCAACCAGCCAGCATCCTCCAGAAGTCAGTAGATCACTGTTTATAGAAACTGTTAGGAGCATCCTTGAACATGATCATATCACATCTCCATTTACCCCTGAACAAAGCACTCAAACTTTGGAAGAATCATGACATATTCTTACAAGACCATATGCCAATCAACTTGGTATATCTCCAATAGATTATGGTCTACCTAGACAACAGCGACATAATCCACAATTGACCATAGTTACTCAAAATTGGGAAGTAGCTGATATCACTCCCTGTCATCAGACTGAAAGACATCAGAGACAAACTAATCAAACAAACACTTCTAGAATACTTACTGCAGAAGGTGGTTTCGATTAGCCACCTTCTCCTCCTGAATCACCACTTGATATTCCAAGAGCATCCAATTCAGGAAGTTCTTCAAGTTATGAAAGAAGTCCAATGGTAGGAAACATACTTGTAGGGGGAGGAGGCAATCCTCCACCTAATCCACCTAATCCACAACTCCCTTGGCTAAGAACAGTTGTTGTAGTTGTCCCTAGTGTGCAACATCCTTTGCCTAAACACTCAAACAAACTCCTCCCTAAGTTTAATCCTGATGACAAAGAACCTGCAGAAGTGCATGTCGACAAATTCATGTTAGCTGTTCCAACCTTGAACGTTCAGCATGAAGATGTAGAGTGTCGTTTGTTTCCTTTTACTTTTGAAGGAAGAGCTTCTACTTGGTATTTTTCGTTAGTACAAGGATCAATCACAAACTGGGGTGAATTTAATAAATCCTTTTTAGATAAATTTGGGGAAGATAAAACACCTGCTCTTTTAGCCTTAGAGTTATCTAGGATTAAAATGGAGCCTAAAGAAAGAATCAAAGGTTTCTAACATTAAAAAATAAAATTCCAATTACTTCTCAACCACTCGAGGATATAATTATTGAAAATTATACGTTAGATTTACCAAAATATTCTGGGATGTTTGTTAAGAGAGCTGGGAAAAAAACGTTACTAGAAAATTTTGAGGAAGCCATTAAAGTCGAGAAGGATTCTATGTCCTATGAACCAAATAGGAGTGGGAAATCTGACACTTTTCCCCATAGGAAGACTGAAAAACTCAATTCAGAAAAAGATAAAGCATTTGACATAGAACAGTTGCAAAATGCTATTCAAACATTAACCAATGAGGTTGTAGGGTTAAAGAAAACCAATTCTGAGGCTTCGCCTTCTAGGGGATATTTCAGAAATCAGTTTAGACAAAACCCGAATACAAATAAAACAAATAAACCACCTGACATAGCAGCGAATGAAGAGATTTTCAATACAATCCGAGCTGTTTTATCTTTATCTGAGACTCCTTCTAATCGAGAAATAACATAAAATGAAGAAGAAGAGGAATCAGAAAATGAGGAAGAATCAGAGGAACCTCAACAATTAATGGTCATTTCTGGGACAGTCTTGTAAAAGAATATGAGAGTAAAAGTCCGCCTATAGGGAAACATGCCTATAATACTCATAGTAGAGCATTCACAAAAACTCCTGGAGCTTCGTCAAGTTCTACTACAAATAATGACAACAATAATTCACAACCTAATAAACAAACTCAATTCGGCAAGCAGACTCAATCAACCAAAATTACCCAGCCTACTCAAAATGCTCCAAAATTAGATTTACAATATGATATAATTGAAGATTTAAAGAAGACACGTGCAAACATCAGTATGTACGACCTCCTTCAAATCTATCCAATGCCTAGTAGCCATGTTATAAATCCTGCCATGAGTTCAATTATTCCTAATGCAAAACAAAATGTTGCTGCAAACAGCTCCAATAATGATTCAACAGCAACTGATAAAGGAAAAGCAACGGCTGACAAGGCCTTGCTTATAGGTAAGAATTCTAAATCAACCACACCTCCATTCTTACTGACCTTTGATATTTTCAATAGGAATGTTCATAATTGCATGGTAGACTCCGGAGCATCCTCCAATGTCATGCCTTTATCAGTATGCAAGAAGTTGAATGGGAAATATGTCCCATCAAATTCTCAAATAACTCAATTAGACAGGACAAATGTAAAGGTTGTAGGGGAAATGAAAGATGTTTTAGTTAGGATTTCTTGTAACCCTTCGGTTTATCAAATTATAGATATTGTTGTTGCAGATATTCCAGATGCATATGGGCTATTTTTAAGTAGGGATTGGTCTCAACAATTGAATGGATTCTTTGCCATGGACTGGTCAACATTATGGTTACCTAAGAACGGAAAGTCAAATCAGATAAAGATAAATAGAGAAAGATATATGAAACATACTGTCACAGAACTGCATGATCCTAGCGAACCTGTTTTATTTTCAGATTGCATTATGGGTAATTATATGTATGAATTGGGATTTGGTAATTTTAAAGTTGAAAATTCTGCCTTTTTTGAAAATAAACAGCAATCTGAAATTAGAAATGTGACATCTATTTCTCCTAACTCTTCATTCAAGGAAACCATTGATGATGTAGATAATCTGAATATTGTAAATATTATAGAAAGCAAAGTGGTTGTGAATAGTTCTGTTTGGACTTTATACTTTGATGGCGCGAAGTCTAAAGAAGGAGCAGGAGCTGGTTGCTTGTTGGTAGACCCTCAGGGAAATAAAATGTGTATAGCTTGTAGGATGGAATTTAATTGTACAAACAACACTGTGGAATATGAAGCTTTAATGCAAGGTTTGAAAAAAGCAATTGTTTTGAATATCAAAGAGTTAATTGCATACGATGATTCCGAGATCATTGTCAGACAGGTTCGTAACTCCATTCACTGCCTATCTGAACATTTATAGAGTTATCAACGGGAGGTATGGAACCTTATCTCACATTTTGATGCATTTAACATAATTTCTGTTCCTATAAATCAAAACCAAGAAGAAGATTTGTTGCAAATGTAGCATCAAAGTTAATTCTGTCAGAAAATCTTACATCAGATTTCTTTTCAGTTGAATTGATTTTTAGACCTTCTATACATGATAATATTTCTAACTGGCGTGTATTCGATAATGATGTGCAGGTGCTAAATTTTTTGATGAATGAGGATACCTTTAAAAATTCAGCCATAGATGAAGTCACTCACGACGAAAATCTGCGGGATTTTTCGGTAATAAATGATTTTTGTTCAGTTGAAAAAGCTTTTGAAAAGGTAAAACCAGTCCCTAATTCAGTACTAAGATTAGAAAAGTTCTTTGATTTGTAGGATAAATTTAGATCTATCCCTAATTGTAAAACTAATAGCTCTCAAATGAGGTATGAAACCATAAATTTAGGAACAGATATGAATCCTCAAACTATAAACCTAAGAGTGGATTGCAATCCCAAAGAAAAAACAACATTTATAAAATTATTTCAGGAATTCAAGGATGTCTTTGCTTGGACATATGATGACCTGAAAACCTTCAACACACAAGTCATGCAACATATAATTCCAATTAAACAGGAGTCAAAACCTTTTCAACAAAAGCTAAGGAAATATCACCCGTCACTAGAACCGACAATTAAGAAGGAACTAAATAAATTGTTAGCTACCAAGATTATTTTTCCCATCAGGCATACTCAATGGGTAGCAAACTTAGTTCTAGTCAGGAAGAAAAACAGGGATATTAGGTTATGTGTGGATTTTAGAAATCTGAATAAGTCTTCTGAAAAGGATAATTACCCAGTTCCTTCCATGGAACAAATTATTCAAAAGGTATCTGGAGCTGAGATACTGTCACTCCTTGATGGTTTCTTAGGATACAACCAAATATTAGTTTCCCCAGATGACCAATTGAAAACATCTTTTAGAACTCCATGGGGAACATATACTTACCGCAAGATGCCCTTTGGGTTAATCAATGCTAGAGCAACCTTTCAAAGAGCATTGGATATTGCTTTTAGAGGCTTAATTAACCATTCAGTCGTTGTCTATTTGGATGACATTACTGTATATTCTAAACATCGACCTGATCATTTTAATCATCTTAGAAAGGTATTTGAACGATGTAGAAAATTTGGAATATCCTTAAATCCTAAAAAAACAATATTTGCTATTTTAGAAGGTATTCTATTAGGCTGTGTAGTTTCAAAGCATGGAATCATGATTGATCCTGAAAGAACCCAATCCATTTCAAAGATAACTTATCCTTCTAGCAAGAAAGCAATGCAATCATTTCTCGAAAAAATAAATTTTGTTAGGAGATTCATTCCCAGTTTCTTCGAAATCATTCGTCCTTTGCAGAAAATGATTAAGAAAGACGCTATTTTTAATTGGGGACAAACTGAAAAAGAGTCATTTCAGAAAATTTTAGAAGCCATTTCAGAAGCTCCTAGCCTTCTAAGCCCAGATTTTAGCAAAGATTTGATATTGTATACTTTTGCTTCTGATATTTCATATGCAACAGTTTTAACCCAACTAAATCAACAAATAACGAAGTACCAATCTCCTTCATGAGTTCAAATTTCAAAGGTGCTGAACTTAATTATCATGAAGTTGATAAACAAGATTTTGCTGTTTTTAAAGCTGTTAAACATTTTCGTCCATATTTATTGAAATCTAAAATGAAAACAATCGTCCCTTATTCCTCAGTCAGAAACTTGTTAGTACAAAAGGGCTTAGGTGAGAAAAGGGCACCTTGGATGACAGCCCTTCAAGAGTATGACTTAGAAATTAAACCCTCAATGATAGTCAAAGGTCAAGGATTATGTAAATTAGCTGCTCATATAACTAATGATAAAGCTGAAACTGTTATTGATGAGGTTTTACTTACCAGAGAAATTTATTTTTATCCTACACCACAAGATTCCTGGTATACAGACATAAGAATACTTTTGGAAACATGAACTGCTCCTGATTACCTAGAACCAAAAAAGAAAAGAGCACTTAGATTGAAATCTGCTCCTTATTTATTAATTGATAATGTTCTCTTTCGAAGAAATTCAGACGGAGTATTACTTCGATGTCTAGACAAAGATGAAACAGAAGTAATTCTGAAAGAGTTACATTCTGGAACAACAGGAGGTCATTTTGGTGGAGAAACTACTGCGCATAAAATTCTTAGGGCTGGTTATTATTAGCCTACCTTGTTTCGAGATTCCTATACTTTTGTTAGAAAATGCCAGGAATGTCAACTTGCTGTGGGAAGGGTTAAAAAACCTGCTTTTCCTTTACAACCTATTTCAGTTGAAAGACCCTTTCAGCAATGGGGTATTGATATAGTAGGGCCAATAAATCCTCCCTCATCTAAGCAACATAAATATATAATAACTGCAATTGATTATTTTACTCGTTGGGAAGAAGCTACACCATTAAGGGTTGTAAGTACCAATCAGGTTATATTATTTTTAGAATTCTTTATCATAACAAGATTTGGTATTCCATATTCCCTCATTTTTTATAATGCTTCATATTTTTCATCAGTCGAGTTAACCCAATTTGCCTTAGAAAAAGGGATAAGAATTAGGTATTCAACTAACTACCATCCTCATGGAAATGGTTTAGCTGAATCAACAAACAAAAATTTATTGAAAATTCTCAAAAGAACTATTTCAGTTCACCATCGAGATTGGCATACAGAATTAGTCTATGCCCTTTGGGCAGACAGAGTGGCTCCTAAGGCTTCAATAGGTAACTCACCATTTTTCTTAGTATATGGAACTGAAGCTATTTTACCACCAAATTTATTTTTACCTTCATTACAGTTAGCTCAGTCTGTCCAAGATGAAGAGTGTCCAGCAATGGAAAAGAGAATTAACACTTTGATAAAGCTTGAGGAAGAAAGAGAAAAGTCAAAAAAACACTTTACAAAACATCAACAAATGGTGAAATATTGGTTTGACCAATCCTTTAGTTCCAATCGAGAATTTCAGGTGGGAGACTTAGTTTTAAAATGGGATAAAGTTCATGAAGATAAAGGAGATCATACTAAGTTTCAGAAGCTTTGGATAGGTCCCTTTGTTATTGCTAAGAATATAGGTCCAAGTACCTTTCGATTACAAACACTTGAAGGTCAGTTCGAAACATTCCCAGTGAATGGACTGATCTTGAAAAAATATTTCTGTTAATATTTTTGGTCTTAAAATGTATATAATTTGTTCGCTGTTTGTTAATAAATTTATATTTTTGTATATAAACTGAATTACAGTCCATAGAATTAAGAATGATGAGAAATTCATAAAACTTTTGTAACTTTCAAACATCATTCTGTTATTTCATCCAGTTTTAATTCTATTAGTTAAATATTACAGGCTGTCAAATTTTTCTATATAATCAGTCAGTAATCTTTAGTTAGTAGCTGAAAAAATAAATGTAAATAAATAAATCTTCAAGTTAAAAAGTCAGTTTGCTCATGAGCCTGAAAAATTATGATACCAGACTGAAATCTTTTAAAAATTTGCTCAAGATGATCAAGGTTTCTTAAAATCTATAAAAGACCTATCATTGTTTTATTTTTAAGTGTTACTCAGATTATTCTTCACCTTTATATCTTTCATATAAAATGAAGATAGCTTATTAATGTCTTTTTCGAAGCTTGTACTTTTGAATTTTTTTTACAGATCTCTACCATCAGTCTCCAAAAGTATTTATAATCTGAAAACTTTTTAGAATTTGTTCCAATCAATAAAATGCTAAAATGAGAGATGGGAGGTCTTAGTAATAAGCCGGTTTGATCAGAATCATAAATATCACTAGCATGACATTATTAGGAAACTAGTAATGGATTTTGGTTTAACAAACCAAGAGATAAGGGGTATTATCACAAGCCAGCTGATTCATTTTCTGGTGATTCATTTTCTGGTGATATTAATGACTGACATTACCATTTGGTCACCATGCTGGGTAATGATCTCTCATTTTATAAAATTTAAAAGATGAAAGTGAACAA
>LPNX010487734.1:289095-320769 GCA_001517045.1 Pseudotsuga menziesii | reverse complement strand
TCCTCCAAAATTAATAAATATTATTTTATTATTTTAACTATTATTTTATTAGTTCATTTTAGGAGGCCCATTTTGAGTTGAAATTTCCTCTAATGCTTATTAGTTTCACATAAAGTATACTTCAACCGGTCTCCTTTTCCTTAATGTGATTTACAAATTTAGATTGGGCAGGTGATGTTGATGATTAGAAGTCTACTCCTAGTTGCACTTACAACTTTATTTTGGGTATTGTCACATGGTCCAACCAAAAGCAACATGCAATCACTCTTTATTGTACAAAGCCAAAGTACCAAGGCATTGTCAATACCAATTGATAGTTTTTGTGGATTCCACAATCACTCATAGAATTTGGTTTTTCCTCGGATAAACCCATGACTCCTTGGTGCAATAGTCAAAGTTCTATCTACTTTTCTTATTATCTAGTTGATCACCAATGTACCAAACACATTGAGGTCCATATGCACTACATATGATAGCTCCTTCATGATCAAGTTCTTAGCCTACAATTTTTTCGTTTAGAAGATCAACACACAAATATTTTCACCAAGCCACTCATTGAAGCCAAGTTCCTTCATTTTTTATCCTTGCTAAGGGTGAAGGAACTTTTATTTAGAAGGGGAAACTTATGTGCATACTCCTTCTTTCCCTTCAACTCCAAGTCAATCATACATGGGGATGTTGATGCATAACTGTGTGCACATTACTTAAATTTATTGTGCATAAGCAAGTAATTTAACTATTCACAATAAATAACTTATAACTATCCATTACATGGATGAATCTCAAGTTTAAGTAATCTTAAATTGGAGAATATTTTAGTGATTAGATTACTAAAGTATAAATAAAAGTGGATTGTATGTAGTTTGCAAGAAAGCATATGCACTATAAATAAAGGAAAAGGGTCCTCATTTGACAAAAAAAAAAATAGAATAGAAAAAAAATAGTTGTGTTTTGCACATTGCTACATGAATGTTTTCTTTCGAGCTTTTTATCACATATAACATGAGTCAATTTGTGTGTGTGTTTTTTTCCCTATGATTATGTGGCCACATGCATTCCTCACAAGATGATTCATGCAACTATGCCACGATATAGACATATACTTGGTACAAGGAACCAAGCATTAAGCTTTGTGTATTAAGTGAAGTTAGTTATGCATTTGTAGGGAATGGTCGTACAAATGTTCACAAACAAATTTTTATTTATTTACCATTTTAATTAAGATTCAGTTTATTAACATGGATCTGAAATATGTTTTTTCATAACATTTTTGAAACTTTTATAGGTTTTGTAGAAGAATTGAGAGACTACATAGAAAAATGAATTAAGATACAAGGAAAGATACATGAACCTAGATTTTAGAGCATTAAAGGAGACTTCTTCCTATGCTTGAAGCACGAGAGTTCATGGAGAAAGGAAGATGGAGCTTGGCATTTTTAAGAGTAATATTTGAAAAACAAAAGAAAATATCAAGTTTATACACTTCATTCAAGTGAGCAAGAAATGAAAGTTTATTTATCGAAAGAACCATTAAAAGAAAAATCTAGTGGTTGGAGAGCTGAAAGCCACCTTTGAGAAAGTTACAGCCTCTACATTCAACATTTTGATGAAATTTTTCAAGTACAAAAGGACAAATCAAGGAGTTGAGACATTAATATGGCATGTATATTGTCACAAATATTGATCTAAATTGAGTAAAAAATTGCAATATATTTTAAACTAACAAAAAATTTAAAAGGTTGGCCCATAGAACCCCTTCTGGCACTTGGTATTTTTCAACTTGATTTTTGTTGGTCCTCTCCATTAATAGGTGTGCTACCAGATGAATTTATGTTGCATCTATTTCCAAGTTCCTCTCCTCCTTGAGAACATGATACCTAAACAAAATCACTTCATCAACTAGAGGAGGATGAATTTGTAGCTTGATCTCCTTTTGAAAATTAAAAAAACTAGCTATACCATCTTCCCTGACAACCACTAATTCAAAATTTTCTTCCCTTTCTCCTTATCTTGCTTCTTGATATTGTTGTGATAAACACACGAACACACACAGAGAAAGAGAGATGATTGATTGGTAACAATTGTTAAGGTGATTATTACCATGAGACTTACGATAGTATACTTATATGCAATGACTAGTCACAAGGTTAAGGGTATGTGCCGTATGACCTTTCGTTATCCTAATTGTATTATTATTATTATTATGTTTAAAACATTACCACCTCCTCAAGAATATTTTTGTACTCAAAACATAATAAATAGGTTTCTCTCTAATTGAGCACATTTTCGTGGTGGCATCAAAATTGTTTGGTTTTAAGAGTTTGACTTCATTCCTTTTTTGAGTGTTAGTGGGGTTCCTTTGTATTGTTTGCACCATATCTTGAATTCTTTTGACCTGGTTGTTTAAAATAAAAGCTTGCTTCTTCTTGGTATCATATTTACCTTGCTTCCATTGTTGCATGTTCCTCTATGCTTCTTGCATTTTTTAATTTTTAATTGTAATTTACCTTTCTTAATAGTGAAACCTTCAACACCATATAATTTATAATGTCGACCTTGCTAGTAAAACTCCATGAATTGTTCTTTAAGGTTGGTGGTATAAGTTCCCAATAGCATCAATCATTCAACACCTTGCACCATATCCATTTCTTTGAGTGGTAGACTGTAGAGTCATGTTTGTGGTTCCAGCTCTTATATTTGATCAACTAAGACCTTTTGACATATTCATACTTATTTGATATTTTCTTCATCATGGAGACCGTAACTATGTGATCCTTGGTAGGGTGCATAAAAACGTTTAGTTGTTTATCAACATCGATGTCTATATAGTTATGAGTACTATCAGAAACTACTTATATCATTACATTTCTATCTTGTATGGCACATTTAATCTTCAAGGTCTTAGGCTGTGATTTCCTCGTCATGGTTGTGAGTGGAATTGTATCCTTGATTCCTTCTTTTCTTGGAACCTACAACTTATCAACCTTTCTGATATGTGGTTGAATATATTTTGCAATTGGTTATTGTATTTGGTCTTTTGGAGAAATTGTTTCTATGTGAAACATGTCTTCTTCATTTCAATTTTGTTGTGTGTATGAGATCAAAGCTAATGATATTTTTGTGATTTTCATTTTCAACCGTTGATATTTCGATTTGAAATCTATTGCGTATACTTGTTCTACCCTAATATATTTCATGAAATGTGGTCAATGAGTTCAAAATTTTGGGGGAATTAACTATACCCACCAGTAATGTTGTTTAGTGGGTTCGAAATTCCTAGTTCATTTTCATGAATCAGTATCATGTATTGTAGTGACTTGTCCTCGCATAGATGTATTGGAATTTATCTCCTATCACATTCACATCAAATATTCCCCTTATTTATTAATTAATGCCATTGAATTTAGGAATATTCATTTAACTTGATGATATGTTCCCTAACTCTTCTTGCGACTTCACCATCCTAACTGTAATTTCCTTGGTGCTATTGTGTTCGTCTTTGTGCTGATGGTCACCTATATGCAATTTTTCATAATAAGTCATTTTGGTGGTGGTGTTGGAACCACTTCATTTTATACATCAAGTAGAATTTGGATAACATGTCACAGTGAAAAGAAAATTAGTGTTGGATACCTAATCCTGGGAGATTATGATTCTTTTTCCATTGTACATTATTAGATTATTTTATTTATGAGTAATATGAACAATCACAATGAATATGTACATACATCTTGGATATAAAAACCAAAGGTCATATTCTCTTGTATATATATGAGATTCACCTTAATACATTCTCATCCCAACTTGGCATTACCCAAGGAATGTCAGTGGTATTAGGGCCTTGGCTATTTTTTTACTCCATGATAATTTCAAGTCTGCCTTATATTGTCCTTCAATATGCTCCTTGGCATGCTTCCTCCCTTTCTAGTTCTATCGACTTTATCCTTAGACATATAGAGCTGAAAACCCTAAATATACATGTTATTTTTCTCTCCACACATGCTAAGACTCCTAATTGTAGTTTTGGATATTCACGACCTGAGTTTTATCTCTACATTATGTTGATTGAGTTGTGATGTGACATTGACAAAAGTGTTCTTTATAGCAAGATGGATCTTGCACCTGAGGATTGGACACCTCACCCTTTCCCAATTGGACCTAAGAAGACCAATTTGGCTCTTGGATTGAGAGTTGGTGCTCTTTGTACCAGTTGGTGTTAATTGTAATCGCAAAGATTATAGTCTTCCATGTACAATACATAAACAAGCTTACCATACAAATCTTGTGTCCTCTTGTGTTGTGTTGCTTGTTATGCTGATATGATTATTTTTTATAGTTGATTAGTTGATGGATTCTTATGTATTAAATTTCCTACACACTGATTCACCCCCCCACCCCTCTCGGTGTCCCATTGTGTCCAACAATTGGTATCATATTTGGCCTTCACCCCAAGCCTTACAAGCTTCAAGGAGATTAGTGGACTCACAATGGAAGAAGAAGTATAGTCATCAAGAAATTATGTTCCAGTACTTGATGTGACATATTTTTTCGATTGGAGGAGCAAGATGAAAGCCAACTTGAAGAACTTTGATGTTTGGGAGATTGTGATCAATCCACCCATTCCATCCAATAAGAAATCCAATTCAGCTGCATAGAAAGAAGATAATAAGGACAACACCATCGCCTTGAAGTTCCTCATCGATGGAATTCCCATCTCAGTTAAAGAAAGTATATGGGAATACACTTCAACTAAAGACCTATGCTTCAAGTTGGAAAGTGACTACCAAAAGGGAAGACAAGACATTGAAAAGACAAATCAAGAAACATAAGTCAAGCCCCCTGAAGATGTTAAGCAGGAAGAAAAGAAAGAATTGGACTCTAGTGAAGGTATGGATTCTTTTGATTGTAATAGTCATATATGTGATGAAATTGAAAATGTTCTTGCAGAAGATGATGAAGATATATCAAAGGCTACAAAGGAAATAAGTCACACTTTTTTTAATATTGATCTCAAAGCCAATTGGTTCATGAACATAGTCAATCTAAATCAGAGTGACTTCATGGGGTTTAAAAGGAGAACCTGGGATTATTTGAATAAATATCAATAGAATACCATGATACGAAATTATTGCTTGTAACACTTAAGTACAAGGATGAAGTATTGCAGGATCAGTTGGAAGACAATAAATTTGAAGTTGAAAAACTAAAGACTAAATTGACTAGTCAAGTAGAAGAACAAGAAGAGAATGGTAAAGAATCAGAAGAACTTGAACAAACAAGGAAGGTTAATGTTGATTTGAATACTTGGCTAGAATAATCCAAGAGGATGGAGGAAGTCTTGAGACACCAGTTGGATGAAAAAGAGAAGACTTCCCAAAAGTTGGAGATGGATGTAGTTGGTATCGGAAAGAAGGATAAGAAATATGGTGCATGCGTCAAGTTCAATAACAGTTCAGTCATCTTGGATGAGATCTTGGATTTTAAAATATCTCCATTTGACAAATAGGGTCTTGGCTATAACAAGGAAAGAGGAAAATATGTGGTTGGCACATGGTCTCCTAAGACCCCTGAGGAAAGCCCTTCTACGTCTAAGAATGAAAGCAAAGCTCCTCCTCAAGAACTTGCACAGCACAAAGAAGACTTCAAAAGATCAGGAAGACATCAAGAAGTTGGTCTCACTCCTAAAAGAAGATTCAAAAGAGAGACAACTCCAAGATGGAATCAAGCACCCAGGTATGAAGATGGTTTTAATGGTTATTTCTATTCATGTGATGATTTTGGTCACAAAGCTATGGATTGTAGATTCTATGATAGAATAAGTGTCGAAAGTTCCAACAACACAATTAGGTGTTGGAAATGCAACCATGTTGGTCACATTGTTGCATATTGTCATATTATGAGATGTTATAGTTGCAATGGATTTGGGCACAAAGCTCAAGATTGTGTGAATTCAAGAAGACAATATATGAAGAATGCCTCATACACATCCAGGAGAAAATATTATGAACCATGGAAGAAGAATGTAGGAAGAAATATAGCTCAGAAGACAAATTCTTAGAATCAAGGACACTCCCAAGTATGGATGAAAAAGAATGAATTGTTAAACGTGGATAAAGTGGATCAGTGCAAAGAAGATGGTTTCCATGTTGAAATCCAAGTATGAGGTCTCTTAAATACCTTGGAACACCTTAAGTTCATGGAGTTTGGAGGAGAAACTCAAGGGTGAGAAAGAGAAATTGATGGCTCTTTCATTAAAGCAGGATAGGTCCATGAGCCATGATATAGCTATGAATTTTGATAGGGGGAGCAGTGACTAGTAAGCAGTGACTTCATATATAGATATGTAGTTACCCTTTCCCATTGATTCAAAAGGGGGAAAAATGAATATAAAAGGGGGGGGCATGATTTATTTTCATCAATGACAAAGGGGGAGATTATTGACTGATTTGTCATTGATTCCAACATAGGACTTGCAGTGGCCCCTTAGGTTGTCATTGATGCCACCAAGGTCCCCTATAGTGGACAATATTAATGAACATCTATGAGTTGATCATGGACACTTGCACAGGTTTGGCATGGGTTTGATCACCCTTTACCCACATACAATTCTTAGCTGCATGATAGGATTGACGGTTGATTGATGTTTGAAGAGATCGTGACTTGCTAGGATCATGAAGCCCGCATACTTGGTATGTGGCACTTGATGTTCGTGGATCCCATACATAGTTGAATTGTACCCTCACACTCTTGATGATATCTTTGTCTTATGGAGCCCACATGCACATGGTGGTTTGATAGTCCTTGATGATGTTCATGCCTTGTTGAAGAATTTTAAACATTTCACTTGATATTGATGAAGCTTTTCTTGATTGGTCCTCAATCCCTTATACTAGACATAATAATCGTGATGATGCATTTAAAGTACTTATTTTGATGATGGGATATCTAGCATATGGTGGAGCCTACGGTCATAGGATATCATGCTCATTTCTTTGATGGTCATATACTTGGTGGTCACATTGATAGTGCACTTAACATTTTGACCAAAATGATGGTGGCCTTGTGCCATTGGAGCTCTTATATTTCTCATGATGACTTCACACTCTTGCATATGCTAACTTGACCTTGAAGACTTGATTAATACCTCTTGCACATGATGAAACTTGGGTTTCAACTTATTAATTGAAGAATACATGATTTGGTCATGATATGTACATATGTCCCACTCACATATGGTAGCTTGGTGTTTTTTTATCCTTTGAAAACCATGATGAAATCCCTTGATCCACAATACTTGGTGAAGAATCCCTAAAAGTGGTTGAAGAAGCCATCCAAAAGTTTTCAAGTAAATTTTCGATGTCCTACACAGATTGAATAAATTAAGAATGAAGAACCTTTCCTTTGAAAATAAGGACCTTATAAGATTATAGCCCTCCTCATGTTGTTTCCAATAGTAGGTGGCACGTCACGTGGTTCCTCACGGTTGATGAGATATTAATTTTTGAAGATGACAAGGTAAATTTACCCCATCTTGTAGGGTCATCCGACCAAAGAAAAGAGGATTCAATTATTTTTTTAATAAAATTACCAAACAGGTCGGCCCAGTAAAAATCCTAGGAAATGTGTACAAATACCAAGCCATGCTGTCATTTTGTAGGTGTGCAAAAGGTGGAAATTTAGCTCTGATTTTCGGTTGTCTCTGAGGAAAAATTCACTGCAGCAAACGACAATAACTGCAAACTTGACCTTTTTAGGTATGTTTTGGCCAATAGAAATAGTGCATAAGTTTTGAAGGTTGATGAGCTCTAAAAATTTGGGTATACTGAGGTAGCAACAACATGATTTTATTTCTGTGAAATAGTGTGTGGATATTGCATTATCTCTCAGGTTATGATCTCGATAGAACCTACAGCTCTAGAAGGTCAACTATAGTGAAGATAAAACAAGTTAATTGCTCTCTTTTGATAAAGATGACTTCCAGTTTCACATGAAATCATAGACAACTTTGATAAGTCTCATCTCTGATATGAGGAAGCTACATGTTGACAGACCCTATGCTTGATCCATCTTGTATGGCATAGTAAAGAATGAATTCACTCTTGATCTTGATCTCTGGATATGTTTTGGTGATCTATGTACATGCTACATGTTTTGAAATGATCTTTGTCGCGGTGATCATTAATCCACAGTAACCTTGAAAAATGGGATGATGCCTTGATTGAGAACGTAGTTTTGCAACACATTAAATGTATCAAATACCTTGCATTGATCTTGATCTTTGTTTGAAGAAGACAGTGGAATGGTCTGAATTCATGAAGAAATTTGATGCTTGATTTAGTGTCATTTTGAAGCCAAATAAGATCATCTCTATGGCAACCAAAGTTGCATGGTCAATGTAAATGCATCTGAAGTTTTATGAAACCCTAAGACTATATCAGAAGCACATCATTCAAGAGCAGATACTTGAAGTCTTGACATGACCAGAGAAGACTCCTTGATATCTTGACATGAGCAGTGCATGAGAATACTCTTTGATATCTTGGAATGAGCAGTGTATGATCTAACTTGACTAGTAAAGCAGTCGTGATCAAATAATGATAATAGCGTATTGATTTGATAGTGACTTATTACCTGACAGTGACAGTAGACTTTCTTGACGGTCTAAGCGGGCTCACTTGACCGTGACAGTAGACATACTTGACATGACACTGGTAGATAAATTCTTGACATCCATAGCAGGGTGATTAAGAGTTGATTCAATTGTGATGTAAAATTAACATAAGTGTTCTTTATAGAAAGTTGGATCTTGCACCTTAGGGTTGGACACCTCACCCTTTCTCAGTTGGACCTGAGAAGACCAATATGAGTCTTGGATTGAGAGTTGGTGTCCTTTATATCGATTGGTGCTGATTGTAATCGCAAAGATTATAGAAGGAATAGAAAATATGTTCCCTCAGTTTGATACTACCCTTTCCATGACTACTTGTTTATCTTTTAACATCATGTCTAGTGTTGGTTGGCCTGTGGACAATGGATCTTTTACACACATGACTTGCAATGGGTTCATCTTCAATAGGATCAAGAGGGAGGAATGACTATAGATCTTGGTGATGATGTTATGTACCTCATGAGAGGAGTTTCCTTTATTTCATTTTAGATGCCCTCGAGTGTTATTCTTGAGTTAAGTGATGTTTTATTTATTATGGGTTTGAGGAGAATCCTCCTTTTAATTTTTGATATGACATACATACATTGGAGAGTTTCTTTTGAATGACAACAACGCACCATAAAATATTGTAATCTATCTAGTCTAACGACTTTGGTTAGAGGGGTGACAAAGGGTGGAATTTATAGGTTACTTGCTCATCAATTTGCACTCATACATTCCAACGATACTAGTAGAACCTTTTTAATTCTCAAGAGACACATGCATGAAAATTGAGTTAGGTTTTAGATCGTGTGTTGTTACCCTTATGATAGATGAGAATGATCAACCTCGGCGCTACAGCATCAACAATGCCATAAGCTTGGGATTCTGTTGCTGACATAAAAACATCTTTGTTCAGGTCCCGTTGAATGAAATCTCTACGGTTTCCCTTTCTTTCTATATAACATTTTGTTATGTAATCACGAAGCATCGTCACATGTTTCGATTCGCTATGAAAATATGCGCCCAGTCCATCATAATAGGAACTAGCAGGTTGGTGGATCATAACCCTAGTGTGAGATAATGCTATACGTTTAGGAATTTCTCCCCTGAGATCTTTCAATGCACATGTTTCTTAAATGATTTCCAGATCACATGTACCTCCTAGATATGCTAATGGTATAGCATTGGTTTCTTCCATCTATGAGCTTCTAGTTCATAATTGGATAAGAGGTGTGACGCCTTAATGGAGGATGTCGAGATTGATTCCAAAGTTGCAACATATGGGAGTATTATGGAGTATAGATTTAGGAGGGATTTTGGATTCTCCCAAATAGAGGAAGTTTCCTTTTATGGTACTCTTACTTCAAGATTCACTACATATGTTTCTTTAGTGAATGAGGAGAATGTGGGGACTATTGATCCAATGGCTCTAGAATGAGCATGTACGAGCACATGTACCTCCTAGATATGTTAATTGTATAGCATTGGTTTCTTCCATCTATGAAATCTCCACTTGTTCATTGGATGAGAGGTGTGATTCCTTGATGGAGGATGTTGAGATTGATTCCAAAGTTGTAACTGATAGGAGTATTATGGAGTATATAGCTAGGAGGGATTATGGATTATCTTAGATAGAGGAATTTTACTTTAATTCTCTCGAGATAAGGATTTGAACTACTTCCATTTGGTTAAGTTTCCAGAGGATTTCAGGTACATGAGTGAGACATAGTATGTTTGTAGATTGAAGAAATATTTTTATGGGATTAAGTAAGCAATGTGAGAAATATGGTACTTTAGGATTGATGAGTTCCTCCTAACCTTAGGATTTTCCAAGACTAATACCCACCTAAATATTTGTTATAAGTACGTAGATATTGATTTGGTTGTCTTAGTTATTCACGTTTATGGCTTAATAATTACAAGTAATTCAGAAAAATTCATTATGTGGTGCAAAGAAAAGTTGTCAAGTGAAATTTATATGAAGGACATTGGTCTACTGCATTATTTTCATGGGTTAATGGAGGTACGGCAAGGCACATGAAGAGTCTTCCCTGGTCTAGGGATGTACCCCTTGGATATCTTGACAAATTTAAGATTGTTGATTATAAACCCTTGGCTACGCCTATGACATCAAATCTAAAGCTTACTCAAGACACAAGAATTAATTTGGTTGATCCATCTTTATCCAAGTAGTTAATTGGTTCTTTGAGTAATATGGTGAATACAATGTTGAAAATTTTGTATACAATGAATATATTGAGCTAGTTTATGATTGCTCTATAAGAGTCACACTAGGTGACTACATGTATGTGCCAGGTACCTAAATGGCATTGTTCAATATGACATCAAGCACATTGGAGATGATGGACCTTTGCTTCATGGAATATGTGATTCAGAGTGGGTTGGTAATGTTGATTCTCAAAAGGTCACTTACAAGTTTTGTTTTAGCTTGAAATCAGGATTGATATCTTGGTTTAGTAGGAAACAAATAGTAGTAGTGTTGAGTTCAAATGAGGTAGAGTATATAACAACATGTTCAATGAGTTGTGAAGTAGTATGGTATTGCTAGTTGGTGTTTGAGATTACAAATTGTTAAATGTACAACATCAAGAGTCATTCTCCAGGAGACTTGTGTTGTATCAAGTCTTAGTCATGAAAGATGCATGTACTGTGATCTTGTGTTGTATCAATATTGGACTCTTGTTCTGTATCAAAGTATAGACTTGAGTTGTATCAATTCATGTGGATATGATATGTGATGTATTGCTAATGATGGTCACTAGATGCTATAAGTCTCCTCTATGGCTTAGATACCCCTAGAGTGAATTAATTTAGCATATGACTATATGACCCGGGGTAATACATGTGATCATTAGTATGGAACAATTCTTCTGAGTATGATATGATAAGATGATTAATTAATTAATACATATATGGACCATACAATATTTAATTAATGATAAATGAGATAAGCATAGAGAAAGAGTAAGGATTCGAATTACCCATGTCAGACCTTCAGTGAACTTGAATTGCATAGACACCAGTTAAGTCTCAGTTGTGGAAAAACAAGTTTCAGTTAAATAAGAAATCTACTCCTCGAATTATGCAAAATGTTTGTTCGTGGATGGCACTAATTATGAAGCACTACATACATTTAGTTAAAATTCTAACTAATGGACAATCAGTTAGTTGACGATTGAGTTCATTTCAATTACTTTAGTTTATCTCAGTTCAATCAGTTCACGTTCAGTTAAATATAGTTAACACTTGATGAAAGAAGGAAGGTGCATATCTTCTACATGGGAGAGAATCTAAGGTGACAATTTGGCACCAAGTCAAGGAAGGCGCTAATGTTTGGAGTGCTAAAGTAATTTTGGTTCCCACCGTGTTCATAGTGCACCAAAAGCATGCAACCATTCACTACCTTTGCTTTTGTAAGATTGTAAGCTTGTTATTAAAGTATTATGCACTTGGCAAGGTTGATATAGTGTTCCAAGTTATCTCTTCTCTACTGCTATCTCTTATCGGGAAATATGCTCATGTATTGAAAATTATTATATGCAATTATATATCATACTCAAAGGAGTTTTGGGTTTTTCATCCTCCGAATTTGGAGGTTTTCCCATAGTACACCTTGTGTCTTATGGGATTTAATTGTTTATGAGATTAACAAATGTTGTGATTGATTATTAAAAAAAAGTTTTAAAGTTCGAGTATCTTTAATGTTTTCTCAAGCATTGACATGGTATCAGAGCAAGGGCATGCAAGAGATTAGTTTTGTGAAAACATACTAAACCTCCACATATATTGAAGTAATGAGAAAGAGCTTAAAGGAATGACATCAATCTTCATCTGACCAGAATACCGACTTGAAGGATCATCAAACTTCAACACATGGAAGGTGAGGGTGATTAACATTCATGAAGAGCATGATATTGATTCTTTTGTGACCACTGTGATCAAATAGCTCACTACCAATGCAGGAGGAATCAATTACAAGATGAATCAAGTAAAGTAAAAGAGGATCATATATGACTCTATTGCGGACAACCTCATGTTAGTGATCACACCATTGAATACAAAAAAGGAGTGTTTTTACACACTCACAAACCTGTATGAGAAGAAGCATCCTACTTAAAAGAAGGATTTAAATAACAAGTTGTGCAACATGAATATGGAAAGAGATGAGATCGTAGCTTCCTTCTTCTCAAATATTTCACATGTGAAGGATCAACTAGAAAGCATCGGTGTGGATAAGGATGAGGATGACCTTCTTCAAACCACCATCAATGGAGACCTTCCTAGCTACAGTAAATGGAAGAGAAGAGAAACCAAAATTTGAAACACTTTGGCATGATTGTATCCAACAAGAGGGGTGCATCCACAGCAAGACACCATGCACTAAGGAGGAGAATCTTTCCCTCACCACAAGAACCAAGAAAGGGAGGAAGCCATTCGCTCCCAAGAATTTCTTTCGTGCTGAGAAGAAAGAGATTAATAAAAAAAATTACGAATCAAATATTCTATGCTATTATTGTCAAAATTTGGAACACTTTTCACGGAGTTCCATACAAGGAAAATAACAGAAGGAAGATTTCATGTTTCCACCACCATAGAAGAAACTTCCAATAAAGATGCACCCGAGGAGAAAGAGACAAGGAGAGAGTATTACCTTGTCTCTTCTTTGTCTAGATATCTAATCACGGGAGAAGATAAATGGTTGATTGATAGTGGTGCTTCCAAGCACATGTCATGGTTCAGGGGTGCAATCTCCAACATAAAGAGAAACAATTTGCATGAATGGTAGAATTGGGAGACAATTCCATGCATTCAATCCAAGGAGTTGGATCCACATCCTTCCATTTGATTTCGGGAGACACACTACATGTGGAGTACATCCTTTATCTCCCTATATTAAATAATAACTTACTCTTTGTTTCATTTCTTGAAGATAAGGGATTCTGAGTCATCTTCATGGAGAATCAAGCATACTTATGGCCAAAGAACCAAAACATTAATACTTCTATTGTTATTGGAGTTTGAGAGGGAGGACTTAAAAAGGTCCCAAATAAAGTAAATTTTAGGCATGGTACATCATACTATCATCCCATGTGAGATTTGGCATGGGAGGCTTGGACACCTCCACTTCATAGCACTCCCTGGTTTGCAGTGAATGGTGAAAGGTATTCCTAGTTTTGATTTTGAGCATGATATTGTTTGTTGGGGTTGTGCTTTAGCAAAAAATGCTAAAAATAAGTTTCCTATCAGCCATACTGTATCTAAGGGAATATTATAATTAGTGCACTCATATGTATGTGGACCCATGTCATCCCCTTCCCTCAATGGACACCTTTACTACGTATTGTTCATTGATGATTTCTCCCATAAGGCCTGGATTTATTTCATGAAAGCTAAGAGTGAAACCTTCAGTAAATTTCAAGAATATAAATCCTTAGTAGAGGATCAGACAAGTAGACATATCCGTTCCCTAAGGTTTGATAATGGTGTAGAAATTGAATCAAATTTTTTTAATGAGATTTGTAGTGATGCAGGGATATGTAGACAATTGTCAATTCCTTGCAACCCACAATGGAATGGGGTTGTAGAGAGAAAGAAAAGAATTGTTTGTGAAGCTACACAATCCATGTCACATGATCAAGATCTATCTACTTCTTTGTGGGAAGAAGCCACTATTCCAACAATGTACTTACAGAATAGGAGTCTGCATGCATTTCTTGATGAGAAAACACCTGAAGAGGCGTTCACTGGTGAGAAACTGTACATTTCACATCTTCTAATATTTGGATGTCGTATGTATATTCACATACCAAAAGAAAAGAGAACCAATATGGAACATTCTGGAAAGAAGAGAACTTTTGTGGTCTACAGTAATACCTCTAAGGAATTCAGAATATATGTACTTGGTGAGAGACATGTTGAACTTAGTTAGGATGTGAATTTACATGAGGAGGCAGCATTCAAATGATCAAAAGAGATTGAATGTGATCTATATACAAAGGAGGTTGAGGATCCTATATCATTAGATCATGATGATGATTATTCCCCTTCTGATGTTCAGAAGGAGAATCCAACAACATCATCATCAACTGTAAGAGTAACGAGAGAGAGAGAATCTTCAGCAGTATCAAGGTAATACATCTATACATCATAGGAAGTTTTCAACAATCATCAGTAACTAGGACATTTACTCTTCAATGTCTTTGTCTTCTGTAGCACACAATCACTTAATCATTTTGCAGCAATAGTTTGATCTTCCAATCCTTCGTAGAAACATTTAGATCATCTTGACCCTTTGCAGCAGCACTTCGAAATTATAGATCATTTGCAGCAGTACTTCGATCTTCTCGATACTTTGAAACATTACTTCAATCTTCTAGATCCTTTGTAGGAACAACACTTCAATCTTCTTGATCCTTTGTAACAAAATCACTCTTATCTTTTCAATCCTTTGCAGCATCACTTCGATCTTCTTGATCCTTTGCAGCCGCACTTCAACCCTTTCGATCCTTTGCCAACACACTACCTGTAGTAAACATGATATCTTTGCAGGACGATCAATCCTTATCACTTTAGGATATAGGTCTAAGGATGATGCAATCCTCCATCACTCTACTCCCCCTTAACGAGGAGGGTCCATAGTATCGACTAGCTGAAATCATCTACAATTGAGTGTATATCTTGTCTGCACATGAATGCAGGACCTGTCGTCTATAAGGACTCATCGTAGACCATCCTCGACCTGTTAGATCTAGGAACACTCCAAGTGAGTGTTATACTATGACATCTACATGTACATGTAGGAATACTCTCCATACAAGAGTGTTGTCTGCAATTGCAGATCTCGATTGCACCTAGATGCAGGCCCTCATTGTAGCACATCCTCAATGCGAAATATAGGACCACTCCATGTGAGTGTTATACTACGACATCTGTAAGGACTCATCATAGAGAATCCTTAGCACTAAATCTAGGACCACTCCCAAGCAAGTGTTATTCTATGGCATCTACATATAAATGTAGGTACAGTCTCCATGTGAGAGTAATGTCTGCAAGGAAGATCTTGACCACACCTAAATCCAGGCCCTATCGTCAATAAAGACTCATCGTAGAGAATCCTTAGCTTCAAATATACGACCACTCCTAAGCGACTTCTATTCTACAGTATCCACAAATGAATGTGGGTACCCTCCATGCGAAAGTAACGTCTGTAGGGCCATCCTTAGCTAGTAAGGACTACTCTCAGGAATAGAGTGTCATTTCCTACAACACCATTCTCAAGAGAGGATACTATCATCCACAACTAAATTTCGAACCCTGTCAGCATCTTCAGGCATTCTTGGCCTCTTTCATACTGGAGCTTCACTGTCATCCCATCATCAATGACAGTATTATCATCACACCCCCTTTCCTGGGAGGATCCATGTCATCAAAATGATCCCCCTTTGTTCGAGGAGGGTTCATATCTTTGACATTTTCTTCCTTACTGAGGAGAGTCCATATCTTTGACTTGTTCCTCCTTTTCGAATAGATTCCATATCTTCACCATTCCTTCTTGCAAGGAAATTTTATAGTATCATCATTGTTCCTCCTTACGAGGAAAGTCTTTTCTGACTACACCAAGCTTGTCATGGAAATATTCAAACTTTACTCGAGATAGAGGCTTGGTCAACACATCAACAACTTGCTCATTGTTACTCACATACTGGAGCTTTATAGCTCCCTTTTGTACCATATCCCTTATATAGAAGTATCATATTTCTATGTGCTTTTAATTTATCATGGAACACAGGATTCTCGGTCATATTTATGCAACTATGGTTATCACAATCATTGTGGTATCCAAATCCATGTCAAATAGACCTAACATCAATTTCTGAAGCCATATCGCTTCACAACTAGCGGAGCAAGCTACTATGTACTCTGCTTCAGGTGTGCTGAGAGCAACACTAGATTGTTTCTTACTAAACCATGAGATCATGGCGAATCCCAGACAATAAAATCCACCTGAGGTGCTCTTTCTCTCTGTGGCACTTCCTGCCCATTCTGAATCCGTATAAACATACAATATGTAGTCATGATCTCTAACATAGTAAAGTCCCAAGTCTGTCATACCTTTTAAGTACCTCATCCCATGCTTTGCAGCTATCATGTGAACCCATCTAGTTTTAACTAGATACTTACTTATGGTGTTCACATTAAAGCATATTATGTATTCAATTCCTCAGATACATCAATGACCCAATAATCTTTTTGTACCGAGTCATATCCACTAACTCTGATGATTTATTAGATAAGAAATTTAGGTTGGTGTCCATGGGTGTGGCCATGGATTTACAATCCATTATATCAAATCTTCTCAAGATTTCTACTACATAATTTCCATGGTTCAGAAATATTTCTTCTAGGATCTGCCACACCTCCTTCCCAAGGAAATAATGCATCAATCCAAGATCTTTCATCTCGGATTCCTCAGATAGCTTCTTCTTTCTCTCTGTGATTTGTTTCCCATTTCCAGTCAGAAATAAATCATCTACATACAGTAATAGTATGACAGGTTCATCATCCATAATTTTCATGTAAAGGTTAGGATAAGATTTTCTTTTGGTAAATCCCAAGCGTGTCAAGAAGCTATATATTCTTCCATACCAAGCTCTAGGAGCTTGCTTCAGTCCATACAGATCCTTTTTCAACTTGCATACATGAGTCACTCTGTAGGCTTTGACTTCAAATCCTTATGGTTGTTCGATGTAAACCTCTTCCTCAAACATACCATTCAGGAAGGTTGTCTTTACATCCATCTGATGTAGATCCCACTTCATCATGGAAGCAAGTGCCATGATGGTTATGATGGAAGTGTAATTTTATATTGGAGCAAATGTCTCTTTATAATCAATCCCCTCTTTCTGAGAGAATCCTCTAGCCACAAATCTTTCCTTTTATTTTTCAATACTTCCATCAGCAGCATGTTTTATCTTATAGATCCATTTTGAAGATACCACAGTCTTGTTTACTGGTTTAGGTACTATATCCAAAAAATTACTCTTCCTTTTTTACTGGTATTCTTCCGTCATTTCCTCCACCCACTCTTTCTTTTGTGCAGCTTCCTTGTAGCTGGTGGGTTCTTGATCTACAAGGTCACACATCAAAGCTACATAACTAGAATATGGCTTTGATCTTTTGCTTTTTCTTGTGGAGCCTTCTGGAACTCCATACTTATTTGCTTCTTGTATGATTTCTCTTACCCAGGCAAGTTTTCTCTTTTGATATATATCCATAGTAGGGGGTTCCTAAGGTTCTAGCATATCATGATCTTCAGATGCTACTATTTTAGGATAGGGTTCATTTTCTACCATTCTAGGAGGTACATCCTCTTCATGTACTTCTTCAAGCTGACACCTTCTGGATTTCTTAAGAGTTTTCTCTTCATCAAATGTTACATCCCTACTAATCTATATGATGTATATCCTGAAGGCTTTGGAGACTTCACAATATCCAACAAACATTCCCTTCTTTCTAGAAGGATCCAACTTGGTTCTATTCTTTTTCGAAATATGTACATATACTGGACAGCCAAATATCTTGAGATGGCTCACTTCAAGTTTATTTCATGTATACATTCCTTCAGGAGTCTTGAATCCAATGTCACTGTGAGATAATCTATTTTGCACAGATACGGTTGTTCTTGTTGGTTCATCCCATAGGTGCATTGGGAGGTCTTAGTCATTAATCATTGTTTTCATTGCTTCCATAATGGTTAGATTATTTCGTTCTGCTATTAAGGATTGTAGGGAGTGGTTAGTTCCCTCTTGATTCCATCCTCCTTGCAAAATGCTTCAAATTATTTTGAAGTATATTATCCACCATTATCTAATCTCAGTGTCTTGATTCTTCTTTCTGAATGGTTCTCTATCAAGGCTTTGTATTCCTTGAATTTCCCAAACACTTGACTCTTGGTCTTCAAGAAATATATCCATGTCTTTCTTGAAAATTCCTCACTAAATATGATATAATATTCATATCCACTTAACAATATGGAGGGCATAGGACCAAATACATCATAATGAATTAATTCCAATGTACCTTTAGTCTTTGTTTCACTTTTCAAAAAGGTATTCTTGATGTTCTTTCCTCTTGCACATCCTTTGCAAGTTCCCTCATGATCAATTTTCAGATATGGTAACCCTGTTACTAGGTTGCTCGCATAGGGTAGTGCTTTGTATTTGATGTGAGCAAGACTCATATGCCATAGTTAACTTGAGCTATTAGTCTCATGGATAAGGGTTGTCTTTGGATGTCCTTTGAGTTTGTACGATCCTCCTTCTTCTTCACCAATTACCACAACATCTTCAAGTGTCTTTCCTTTGGACCACATAAGTACTTGTCCATCTATGAAAGAAATTATATATCCTTTCTTATCTAGTGTTGAGATGGAAAGTAGGTTCTTTTTCAAACCTGGTACATATAGTACTTCCTTCATCTTCATGGAAGTCCTAGAGTTAATCTTGTAGCTTGATTCACCAATACCTTTTATGGGATATTGATAATCATCTCCTAATGATACTTTCTGAGGAGAGCTCTTTTCTTCAAGTCTTGATAGAGTTTGCTTCTTCCCTGTCATGTGCTTTGAAGCACCACTATCAATAAGCCATGTATCTTCTCCAGGTGTTATAGACCCAGAGAGTGCATATAATAGTACATATTCTTCTTTTGTTAGTCTCTTTTGAGGTCTTTCTTCCTCATCCTCATCTTCATTTAGATGAGCATGATGTCTTTTGTTGTTGTTATTCTTTGAGGATGGACACTCTCTGGCAAGGTGTCCTATATTATGACAGTTATAGAATTGATACTTTGAGTAATATTTCTTCTGATTGTTTACTCTTTTATTTTGAAACTTCTTCTTTGAAGGTTTATGACTATCCTTCTTGAAGTTTGATCGTTTTCTTCCTTTAGTATGGATGGCTAGAGATTGATCATCTTCTCTGAGTAAAGATTCTTTGTTAGCTACTCTAGCTTCTTCTTGAATGCAATCTTCCATGCAATGTCAAACTTCATACTTTATTTTCTGGTACATAGAGTCTGTATGAATGAATCCCAAGGTCTAGTGAGACCATTGAGAGTAGTCATAACTACTTCATCCTCATCAAGGGTGTCTCCAATGGCACTTAGTTGTACGCTGAACTGGGAGACCCTTGTGAAGTAATATTGAATTTATTATCCTTTAATAATCTTGGTTCCCTTCAGTTGAGCTCTCAAATTCATATTTCTATTGATGTTCCTTCCCTCATACATTCTGGAAAGTGCATCATACATTTGACACTTCAGGGTAGATCATACATTTACATTAGGTTTTGTTCATGCTTCTCCTTAGCTACATCTTATTTTGGTTCTACAACTTCATCCTTGATGTACTTCTCAAGTCCATTCTCTCTAAGAATGAGACCGATCCTATACTTCCATGCTGACAAGTTTTCTATGCCTTCCAACTTGTCCTCAAGCTTAGTGTTTGGGGTCATCCTATCTAGGAGGTCACTAAAAATTGAAATTTCTCAAAATGAAAATCTGACCTTACCAGGAAATGCACTTGACTGAGGTGAGATGGTTGGTCAACTTGATTTCTGAAGATCCCAAATCTTCACCCTTCAAATCTTACTTGTGAGGTTCCAATTTCTACATAATTTATGGTTCTGGTTTTCTGCGGTTTTTTGGTTCAGGGAAAAACTAGGGTTTGGCTTTACCAGATATTCATCCACCCAAAAACTTCAATCTTGGGCTAAATAGATGCTCTTTAGGGAGGCACAACTTTCTATGCAAGTAGATCGTCCAAATTCCAAACTTTGCATTAACCCTAATTTCTTCCGGAGGGAGAGGAGAGAGAGTTTCACCTTGTGAATCTTGTTCTATTCGGGCTAGCTCTGATACCATGTTAAGATTTCATATGCTTAGCTAGATATCATTAGTGTTTAATCCAAATGCACAACAGTAGCATATGCATAATCACTGAAAGAAACACAATCACAAGAGAGACACGGTATTTATCTTGGGAAACTCTCAAGGGGAAGAAAACCTAGCAAAATTTCCTCTGTATAAGATGTATAAGATAAAACCCCAAAACAGGTATTATCTGCCTTGCTGATCTCTCTCTCTCTCTCTCTCTCTCTCTCTCTCTCTCTCTCTCTCTCTCTCTCTCTCTCTCTCCTATGTGCTACTCAAGTGAGTGAGTATGTGTTCTAATGAGGAACATAGCTCCTCTAGTTATGCACTTTAAGTCAACTGACTTTTACCCTAATTGTGTCAACCCCACTAAATTGTTTGGGCCAACTTCACATAGGAAGACTCAAAATAGTATTATATTATATTCATTGGCGTACTATTTGTTAACACCTCTATTTGACCAAGGAGAATGAAACCATGGTGGAGAAAAAATAATGTTTTTCGAGCACTTTGGTCAAAGGATATAGTATATGAGTGTGATGAAGGTCTAAATGTCGATCAGGTTGCCAAAGATCCTAGGCCACGAGGATGGAAAGAAGAAAATCAGTGGCTAATGCTCCCTCCACCCTTCAAAACATGCGAGGGGGATAAGAGAAGTTCAAGCCTTTAACCCACTGCACAGATCAAAGGTTGTGAAGTGGTCCCAAGCAGATCCACGGTTCACGATAGATCCGCCCTGTGAAAGCACGTGTCAGTTAAGGGAAGGGAGGCTGGAGGAATCATGAATAATCCTCTCAATCCGACGGTGGGGGACAGAATCGCATCACATCAATGGATGTGATTGATTCCGTAAACCAGAAACCGCGCGGCAGATAAACCCCAAGGCGTCCAGCGGAATGGGTACGTGTCGGTTAATCAGACGGCCGAGGATCAGCAGTGGAGTGGATCGACGGCTATTACGGATTTCGGGGGTCGGACTTGCACGGCAGATAACCCCGAATTGCCTAGCGGAATTGGGTACGTGGATGAAGATTCGACGGTGCGCGATTAAAGACATATCGCATCGACAGTTAGGAGCAATTCCGCTGATCAAAATTGCTCGACGGTTAAAGCGAAGGAGCCCAGTGGAATTCGGTGGGCGCCACATGAACCAACGGCCCTCCTGTGAAAATGTATCAGATCGATGGATGAGGGTGAGTCCGGGGCTCAGAGTTGCACGATGGTTAAAGTCGGAAGGCTCAGCGGAATGTGGGACGTGGCATTTGATCCAACGGTGAAGGATGAAGGCACATTACATCTATGGTCATGAGCGATTTCGGGAAGGAGACTTGCACGGTGTTTATCGCCAAGGCGCCCGATGGAAAAGGATACGTGGCGCGCGATCCGAGGGCCAGAAGTTTGCGAAGGACCAGATCAACGGTGGGTAATGGATCCGGAGAAGAAAGATACGCGTGTGGATAGTAAGTGGTAGTTGCGGAGAATAAATGATCTTCCACGTGGCGAATGATGATAGGCTCCGGGAATAAAAAGGCTTATAAAAGTGAAGGGTTGACCTCTATCATTGTTATTTTATTCGCTCAGGACCAGTGAAAAGGACCGGCCTGTTTGGAAGTTTCCATCTGTCAGTTTTCGGCTCCTATTCAGCAAGTGCAGACACGCTTCGGGCACGCGCCGCCACAGTAAACCAGGTAACACTGAAGCCCAGTAATTCTGTAATTCCTCCTACAAGTTACTAGTGTGAAATTCAGTAATGGACCGGAGAAAAGAGGTTCAGGTGTCGAGTCAAGTTGTAGACGATAGGGAAGAGTTCCTAGTTGATAAAGATAGGAATGTCTGTGACCCCTTCCTCTCTGTGGGGAGCGTGTCTGACAGTAAAGAAAGGTTGTGGTATCACCACTCGCGGGGGAACGATGTGCTGAATGTGTGCAGGTCTTTCCTGTACTATTTTGCCATTGAGCAAACCCTCCACTTCCCAGAATTTGCAGAGTGGTGTGCTTTAAATTATTCCCCGTCTCAAAGAGTTATTGTCAGTCGATCTGCGTCCAAATTATTATGTAGAGTCAACGCTGCGGTCATTCGAGAAGCCCTTAGTTTGCCGAAAAATTACCCAAACAGCCGTGAAGTTATAAATGAGTCAGTCCTGGTCGAGTTGTATAAGAAGTCCGAAGCCGAAACCCGCTGTAAGTTCTTGTCGAGCGTGTTAAAAGATGGTCAGTTTGTAGATGGTGTATCCATACCCTACCCTGTGCATATGTTCAAGAGTGAAGTTCAATTGGTCATTTCTTTGGTATGTCAAGTACTAGGTCTAGATGAGGATTGTCGTGTGGGCGAGGTCGTTCTCGGATTTTTGTTGAGAATGAATTCCTCCATTTCTGAGTCCCAGTCAACCCCGGTTTTTAGTTTAGACGAATACCTGGCTGAGTCAATTCACCTTCAACCAAGCAAGTTTCCCAAGATCCGGTTTTTCAGGTTCCAGACTTATTTGATTAATATGCTACTGTGTTCTAATATCTCAGAGTTGAAGTTCCTGAGTACCCTATGTTCCTTTGATTTACCTAATCAAATCAGCATGATCGAATTTGCCAATTCGATCATGTTTGAGATATACAAAATGCTGTTCGATGAAGAATTACCCTGGGTCCTAGATGAAATGAGAAGCTTGATGCAGTCTTCGCCAGAAGAGCGGGTTGGAGATTGGTTTTTGTACAGATATCATACTGTGTTGAGAATATATGGCTTCATAGGTCAGCCTTATAGGCTGCCTTCCTTTTTTCCCCTAGAATATTCGCATTGGAATTCATGCGGCAGAGATTGTTGTCCGAAGAGGAACATTTTTGTGCCTTCAAGAAATATTCGAACATCAAATTTCCGGTTAAGGTTGGCACCTTCATTTTTAAAAGCAAAGGCGCCTTGGTTTTTATAGAAAATTTGTTGGAAAATATGGAGTTCATTAAAGAGTCAAGTGTGAATTACAACCCCCACCAAGTAATTTCATTGAGAAAACAAGCTAACAGGAATAAACCCTTTGAGCATCAAGCTATTGAGGGGTTAGCTGAGATGGCTAATTTGCTGCAGTTTACTAATGAGACCAAGTCCGATGAAGAGACACATCCTGCACCTGGTACAGCAATCCAAATCTCCAAAGGTGTTAGTGGTGCAGTCAAGAGGAGTTTGTCCGATGCGGACAGTATGGAAGTAGATGACGAGGCTTTCCATAAAAGGGCAAAGCTACTCGAGGGTAGCGAGATCGTAGATGATGAGGTTTTGGGTGTGTTCAAAAAGTTTCCCTAGTCCCCAGGAAGACAGTACAGATAAACCAAGTTTCTTTTAAAAGTTCAGAAGGTGATGTAGACAGCCCAGACTCCAGTCCCTTTTTTAAGTCTAAAGAAGAGCTCAAGAGCAGCTACATGGAAAAGAGAAAGCAGTCCTTGGAGGAAATGAGAAGTCTGCTACCGAGGGTAAGAAACTTGTGCAGTTCCAAAACATCTCTAGTTTCGGCTAGGGATGCTGAGAAAAACACTTTTAAGATGGCCATAGTGAATGATAAAAGGATGTCTGAAATAGAAGTCAGGCTGGACAAAATCAGCACCCCTGACAAAATTCAGCTGCATAAACAAACAAGCGACATCCTCTACTCAGATTTATTGCAGGACATGGTGAGGATAAACAAATTACAGGTGTTGGTAGACAAATTGGAAATCCATTTAAAGCATGAGAAAGTGGAAAATAAGGCAAATGTTATTCAGGTAAGAAAACTACAAGCAGACCTTGCTAGCTCAGACAATACCCAGGCTATCAAAAAGTTGCTAGAAGAGAAATATAACGCGCTCCAGGTTTTGAAGAAGAGGTTGAAGATGCCAGGCTCAGAACATGTCCAATCAGCTGAATTGCTAGCCCTCCAGGAGGAGAAAGATAAAATCCATCAGGAGATGATGGAATACAAGGGAAAAGCTGGAGAGCTCCAAGAGGAAAAGAATAGGTGGGAAGCCGAAAGGGAGGAGCTGCTATCCCAAATCTCCGTGTTGAAGAAATATCAGACTGAAGAAAAGGAGATAATGGAGGAGCTAATGAGCCAAACCCCTACCGGTGATGACCTATCTATTGTAAACATCCAGAAGCCATTAGCTGATTTCTCTGCAGATGACCTGTTGGTGTCCATGTCTCAAGTGAGTTTGAAGGAGGAAGCAATTAAGGAGTTGAAAATTGAGAATGAAAAGATGAAGGCCAAATTAACTAAGGTAAATGAAAACAAAAAACAGATCTTGCAGGAGAAGCATCAATTACAGAAAAGGATTGATGAATTGAAAGAAAAATGCATCGGGAAAGGCCCTCTTCAGGGGGCGAAACATATTATCTGGGATAGCCTGACCATAGAGATCACCAAATTCCAGCACTACTTGAGTTTTATTGATGATTTGTGTACAATGACAGAGTTGGCCCAACAAAGACTGAATCTGGTAAATGAACACATGGCAAGAAGGCCCCTCACTACAGCCCAAAATTCATTGAATTTCCTGAATTCCCTAACACACTAAAAGCTGCATGACATGGGCATAAAGGACAGAATCTCAATAGTGCTATCGGCGAAGAAGATCATCCACAAACACCATTTAATGAAGATTGTCTAGGACAAGTCAGAAGATTTTCATACGCAGGTAAATAAGTTCAGACAAGAGTTCAAAGAGTTGTTCGAAAAGGGATTACCATGCTTCTAGGACGAAGCAGGCAAGATACTCCCGCCTTAAAATTATCACCACCTGCTTGTCCGGGCTCGCATGGACCACGCGAAATTTAACAGCTTGGAGAAGAACCTGACAGGGCAAACCATAGTAGACATGTTAGCAGAAGATTTCGAAGTCCTGCAAAAGTTCGTCGTTATCAGAGCCAGATTGCCCAAGAAATCTTACGAAGCATATATGGAGCTCGAGGTAGCTATTCGGGACATGATGGAGAGTGACACCCCAAGTTCAGAGCAATGGAAAGCTGTAGAGCAGTTTGGGAAAACAAAGTATATTCTTCCCCCCTAGGAACAGGTGTCAGGTGCTGAAGAGCTGATGGGGAAAAGACTCGGAGCTGATGGGGCAAGGACTTGGAGCTGATGGGGAAAAGACGTGGAGCTGTCGGTACATGGAGCTATTGGGAAAAGGACGTGGAGCTGTTGGCCAAAAGTTTGTTATCTGGTTGATTAGTACTTTGTGATCTGTTAGAAATGGAGTGTAACAACTTCCTAGTGGTGTAGGAATTCAGTTACAAACTCTAATTTACACCGATCATTCTGTTATTGATCTGCTGGGGGCAGACTTATTGTTTCATCTATATATTTTTATCTTTTTATGAGATGGGGGTTGGAACCAATCGAATGAAGTGATTTGTGGAGAACATATCTGTCTTATTTTGAATACCAAAAGGAATGCATGAGAGTTATTTTTCAGAGATTTATGTATCATTGACGTTGCAGTCCGTGCTTTCTTTCTCTGTGTGATTGTAATTTTCCCTGTGTAACACTTCGTTCTGTTTTTCTTTCGTATCTGGAACATAGCGTTTGATGATTAGAATTCATATACTTATGCTCTATTCATCGTTTCAGGTATTATATGATTTTTTCTACTAAAGTTGATATGGAATTCGTCATAGACGCTCTGTATTGATGGGCTGTTCCCTCGTCTTTTCTATTTCACCTTGACAAATGAAATGACTGCAATTATGTGATTATCTTGCCTTTGAAAAATCCTATGTATGCATTTTGGGGATCTTTTATATGTATATGACTCCGTTGCCCAATGGATATGTGATTGTTTCAACCAAATAAATAAACCTTTAAATATTGTTACCATTTAGTCTTGCAAAGTTGTAAAGTTCATATCGAGAGATCCCTCTCTGGAAGAGAATACCAATATCTTTCCTAAAGTGGTTTTGCTGTTACCTCGAGGTGTACCTTTTACAACTTGGGTACATTCTGAGTGCTAACAAACTGGCGCCGTTGCCGGGGACGAAAGTGCATATCTGCCCCAGGAGAATGACAAAGATCGAGAGAGATTTCTGTGGGAAAATAGGAATTTCGAAAAGAAAAGAAGGTTGTGTATTTGCCCTGGCGACTTCACTGTGAAATTGCTTCAGAGTTAAAGAACAGCATTCTGGCTTCCAGAAGACACACACGAGGTAACTCTAATACCGAAATTTTGAAAAGTTTTGAGAATCCAGAAAAAATTGTTTAAAAGAAGGAATAAAGAGAAGGTAGATTTTCCTTTGTTCGGCCCATCATCACCACCAGAGTCTCATATTAATACCACATGGGAAATCAATACTACGCAGACGCCATTGAGAACTAAATCTGAACCCGACCTCAAAAATATTAAGCCCAATCCTAGTGAGTTAGAGTCCTATTTGTTAGATTCCCTCTGGAAAGACTTACGACAAACCTCTAAAGCTGAAACAACCACCTCCGAGCATTCTCAAAGTACTGCAGTCCCTGTGAACCCACCCAGAACAATGGCTGCTAGATTTTCCCTTTTGCGTCTCCCTACTGCGTTGCACGACCTCCCCCAAAATTATTCTCAGAGAATATCTTTGTTTGATGGGGAAGGGGATATAACCGCAAAGCAACATGTTGCCAAGTTTGAAGACTTCATTGACTTGGAGGAAGTAGACTATCCTGATGTCAAAATGCGGTTATTTGCCCAAAGTTTGTCTGGGGAGGCAAAAAGGTGGTTTAAGGACCTTCCACCTGGGTCTATTGTGAATTTTTAGGCTTTTCAGAACGCATTTTTGGATAGATGGGATGATAAACTGTATCCCCTGCAGCTTCTATCTCAGTATAATGGTCTTAAGAAAGGGGGTTTTTAGTCTGTCCATGAATTCTCAAGTAGGTTCATGAGGGCTTATAATTCTATCCCGAAAGATATAAGCCTTCTCCCGCAGCTGCTAAACTGCATTATGCTGGAGCTTTTGATAATGATTTTGCATTCTCCTTGCGGGAGAGAAAATCGGCAACTCTTGCTGCCATGTTTACGGATGCCCTAGAAGTGGAAGCTAACATGATGGCTAGTGGAAAGATCAAGCATAGAGATATGGATAGGAGGAGGAAAGAAGAAAATGTACCTTCTACTTCATCTTCTGCTGCAGATGTTAAGTTTGAGATAATGCTGAAGACTATGGAGAAGTTGATGGATAAGTTAACCATGGATGCTAGGCCTTTCAATAGAGAGCAAGGAGATCCCCAGATCAGGAATCCAAACTTCAGAAGACCAAATCCCCCTGTTCCCCCTCAAAATAGACAGAGAGACCAGAGGAATCCAAGAAACCAAGAAGAACTACCCATCCGCCCACCTTTTCCTGAAAATTATGTTGGTGATGAGGAAGATCCCCCTGAGAATGAGATTCATCTGTTTGGAGAGCAGGATTCTGAAATATATCTTACTGAAGAGGAGCATAATATGTTTGCGCAACAGGATGTAAATGAAGATTTTGAAAATGAACTATATCAAAGAGGTTATTTGCATGCGATGGATGATGTCCAAAGGAAAATGAGACTGAGAAATAGAGATGTCCCTATAAATAAAGGGAAGGCAAACCCAAATCAGCCTTCCTCTAGTTCTTTGAATGGAGAAAAGGGAAGGAAGTACCAAAAGAGCCCTTTGTGAGTAGAGAGGTTGACAATGATGTACAGAGGGATAAAGTAATAAAGAAGGCGACTCCGGTTGAGGTGGAAAAGACTAGTGTTGGTTTTAACCTGCAAAATGAGCTGTCTAAACTGAAGATCTCTGTTCCATTTAATGAGTTATTGAGAAACACTGAATACAGAGAGACTATTTCAAAAATGGTCAAAGACCAAGGTGAAGGTTAGTCTGACATTTTAAATTTGAATGACGATAATCCTGCTATCTCATTTGGTTCAAAAGCTGAAAATTTAGAGTGTGAAGAGGTGCCTCCTTTCTACTTGAGTCTAAAGGTGCTTGACAAATTGGTCCACAATGCCATGTTGGATTCTGGGGTGTCACATAATCTAATGCCCAAAGGAGTGGTAGAAAGTTTAGGATTGGAGGTAACAAGGCCCTATAAAGATCTATACTCTTTCGATTCCAAGAAGGTGAAATTCCTGGGACTAATTAAGGACATGGTGGTAACCCTGAACAAACTGCCTTCTAAGACCATAGTCATGCATGTAGTAGTGGCAGACATCCCACCCAAATTTGGGGTATTGTTGTCAAGATCTTGGACTTCCAAGCTGAAAGGTAGCTTGCAGATGGACATGTCATATGCTACTATTCCGGTTCCAGATGGGAGCAGAAGGTTGTATAGCGAAAAGAGAACTCCTTATGTGGTTAGCAGTCAAGATAAGCCCGAAGTTCATCATATATATGCTGTTGACACTGATTTGGGATCTTCCATTTTCTTTAATGAGGCTTCCCCACATGATTTGGAGGCTGCATTGCAAAAGAAATCTGAAGAACGGGAGAAGTTCAAGGAGAATGAAGAAAAAGAAGTTTTGGAACAGCAAGCTCTGGAAGCAAAACAGAAAAAAGTAGGCCAATGGATCATGTATTTCGATGGATCTATTGCAAAGGTTGGTGCTGGGGCTGGTGTCTACATCATTTCTCCTATTCATGATTTCAAATTTTTGTCATACAAATTGCTATTTGAATGCACTAATAATGTAGCAGAGTATGAGGCCCTATTATTGGGGTTACATGCTTTGAGAGATCTGGGGGCTCAAAGGGTCAAGATCCTGGGAGACTCCGAGTTGGTGATAAACCAGGTAAATGAGAGTTATCAAACCAAGCATCCTCGGATGAGGGCTTACAGAAATGAAGTATGGGATATGCTTGGCAACTTCTTTACAGAGCATACAATTCAGGTGGTTCCCGGGGTTGATAATATGGTGGCTGATTCCTTAGCAGTATCCGCTGGAAAATTTGAGACCCCAATGACCAGTCAAAAGGAATACCAGGTGGAGATTTTGAACAGACCTTCTATCCCCGACAATTACAAATACTGGCAGGTGTTCGAAGATGATATGCAGATCCGAAGATTTCTAGAGTTGTCAAGAGAGTTTGTGAACACTCAGGTTGAAAATGAAAATGGTAATGATAGGACCCCCGAAGATGACGAAGAAGCTGAATCAGAAGAAGACGCTAAGAAGTTGAGGAAAACCCTGGGAGGTAAAGATATCATCCAGCTCAAAAAGAATTTCATACCAAGAGGCCTGATCCCTTTAGAAAGACTCTTTGATCAGAATGATGTTACCAAGAACCCCAAAGTGAAACCGGTTGGTGATGCAGTTGAAGATAAAAATATTGGCACTGAGGAAAATCCTAAAATCATAAAACTATCCAAGAAGCTTCCTGAAAGGGAGAAAAGGGAGTATGTGGAGTTGATGAAAAGTTACACAGATGTGTTTGCCTAGAGTTATGAAGACCTCAAAGAATACGATACATCTATCATACAGCACACTATTCCTATAAGGCCTGGAGAGAGGCCTTTTAAACAGAAGCTCAAGAGGATCAACCCTAAATTGCTCCCTATCATTGAGAAGGAAATAAAGAAGTTATTTGAGGCCAAGATTATTGTAATGCTTCGATTTTCTAAGTGGGTTGCCAATTTGGTCCCTGTCAGAAAGAAGAGTGGAGAGATAAGGCTATGCATAGATTTTCGCAATTTGAATAAAGTCTCCATGAAAGATAACTATCCCCTACCCAATATGGATCACATGCTGCAGCAAGTCGTAGGAGCTGAAAGGATTTCGATGCTGGATGGCTTCTCTGGGTATAACCAGATCAAAGTGTTACCAGAAGATCGGGAGAAGACTTCCTTTACTACACCATGGGGGACTTTCATGTATGCAAAGATGCCTTTTGGTTTAATGAATGCGGGAGCCACTTTCCAGCGAGCTATGGACATCGCTTTTGCGGGGGAAATTGGATTTTTTGTGGTGATCTACATGGATGATATCACAATCTACTCTAAGTCTGACAGAGAACGTCTGCATCATCTTGAGAAGGTTTTCATGAAATGTAGGAAATATGGTATATCTCTGAATCCGAAGAAATCTAATTTTGCATTAGAGGAAGGAAAGCTGCTAGGCCATATAATATCCAAATATGGCATAAAGATTGATCCTGAGAGAGTAAGTGAAATCTTGAAAGTGGGAGAGCCCAGGAGCAAAAAGGAGGTACAGTCTTTTTTGGGACAAGTAAATTTCTTAAGGAGATTTATACCAAGCTTTGCTGAGATTTTGATGAATATTACTAATATGTTGAAAAAGGGTCATGAAATAAAGTGGAGTGCAGAAGCCAAGGAGTCATTTTGGGGAATCAAGAAAGCAATTTCAGAAGCCCTTGTTTTGGTAAGTCCAAATTTTGCCAAAGAATTTTCAATATTCTCCTATGCTTCGGAGCATACTATAGCAGCAGTACTATTGCAGAAGAATGACGAAAACCAGGAACAACCTATAGCTTTCTTCAGTAAGATACTTCGGGATGGAGAATTGAAATATGACATCATGGAAAAGCAGGCCTATGCTTTAGTTAAAGCATTAAAAGATTTCAGAGTGTATGTTCTGCATTCGCATGTAATTGCACATGTCCCAACTGCTGCTGTGAAAGCCATTTTGACTCAACCAGATCCAGAAGGCAGGAGAGCGAAATGGATAGCTACCTTATTGGAATATGACCTAGAGATAAAGCCCACGAAGTTGATCAAAGGACAAGGATTGGCAAAGATGATGACAAACTCAAATTGTGAATCTCTGCAAATAAATCTCTTATCTCATCAACCTGATCAGTTGGATACAGATATAGAAGTAATGGTTGATTTTGTAACTTCTCCATGGTATTCTGATATTGTATTTGTCCTCCGCAATCTGCAAGCACCAGATGGATTAAGTAAATCAAGAGCTAGATCTGTGAAGTTGAAATCTGCCAAATTTTGTATCATAAATAAATACCTCTATTGGAAAGACCCTGGAGGGGTTCTGCTAAACTGTCTCTTGGAGGATGAGGCCCAGCAAACTAAAAGAGAATTTCACATGGGAGACTATGGGGGACATCATTCCTGGAAAGTGACAGCCAACAAAA
>LPNX010487734.1:233650-288786 GCA_001517045.1 Pseudotsuga menziesii | reverse complement strand
CCAGGAAAATGATAAATTTTTGTCATAAGTATCATATAAGTCTCAATCATTCGACAGCCTATTATCCTCAAGGGAATGGGTTGGCCGAATCCTCAAACAAAAGTATAGTAAGGATTATCAAAAAGCTGTTGGAGGAGAACAAGAGATCCTGGCACACCAAACTCAAATATGCTCTATGGGCTGACAGGATTAGCACTAAAAGGGCAATTGGCATGTCCCCTTTCCAGCTGGTATATGGAACTGAAGTAATCTTTCTGGCATCATTAGGGGTCCCAGTGATGAGATATTTCCAAGATCAGGAAGAAGAACCAAACCACATACAGCGGAGGATAAATCAGATCATTGAGCTAGACGAACGAAGGTACAAGGCCTATAATAAAGTACAGTCACATCAAGAGAAAATGAAAAGTACTTTTGACAGAAGAGTCAAAGAAGAACAGTTTCAGATCGATGACCCGGTTCTTAAGTGGGATTCCCCTAATGAAGAAAAGCATGGAAACTTTGACCCTGTGTGGGTTGGACCTTATGTTGTTGCTGGGTACAGAGGCCAGAATGCATTTTTGCTGGAGTATACAAATGGGGTTCCTCTTGAGAGCAACCCTGTCAATGGGAGGTATCTGAAGCATTACCTATCCTAAGGGAGGAAGGTAAAACCTGTATTATAGACTGTACATATTTTTCTTTTACAAGCCAATAAGAATGGTAAACCGAAGATAGTTGGAGCTTGCAGTGAAAGCCCCAAAAATCCAGAGGGCGTACCACTCTTTTCCTCAAAAAATACATAAAAATGATATATGTACAAAAAACACAAAAAATAGGTTTTTCGGGAGTTATTATGCAAAGTCAGAAAGCAGGAACCTGGTCTACGAGTTCTTTGATACCTCGCAGGGAGGATATCATCCCCAAATGCAGCCAGCTGTTAACACCTCTATTTGACCAAGGAGAATGAAACCATGGTGGAGAAAAAATAATGTTTTTCGAGCACTTTGGTCAAAGGATATAGTATATGAGTGTGATGAAGGTCTAAATGTCGATTAGGTTGCCAAAGATCCCAGGCCGCGAGGATGGAAAGAAGAAAATCAGTGGCTAATGCTCCCTCCACCCTTCAAAACATGCAAGGGGGATAAGAGAAGTTCGAGCCTTTAACCCGCTGCACAGATCAAAGGTTGTGAAGTGGTCCCAAGTAGATCCACGGTTCACGATAGATCCGCCCTGTGAAAGCACGTGTCAGTTAAGGAAAGGGAGGCTGGCGGAATCATGAATAATCCTCTCGATCCGACGATGGGGGACAGAATTGCATCACATCAATGGATGTGATTGATTCTGTAAACCAGAAACCACGCGGCAGATAAACCCCAAGGCGTCCAGCGGAATGGGTACGTGTCAGTTAATCAGACGGCCGAGGATCAGCAGTGGAGTGGATCGACGGCTATTACGGATTCCGGGGTTCGGACTTGCATGGCGGATAACCCCGAATTGCCCAAAGGAATTGGGTACGTGGATGATGATTCGACGGTGCATGATTAAAGACATATCGCATCGATAGTTAGGAGCAATTTCGCTGATCAAACTTGCTCGACGGTTAAAGCGAAGGAGCCCAGCGGAATTCGGTGGGTGCCACATGATCCAACGGCCCGCCTGTGAAGATGTATCAGATCGATGGATGAGGGTGAGTCCGGGGCTTAGAGTTGCACGATGGTTAAAGTCGGAAGGCTCAGCGGAATGTGGGACATGGCATTTGATCCAACGATGAAGGATGAAGGCACGTTACATCTATGGTCATGAGCGATTCCGGGACGGAGACTTGCACGGTGTTTATCGCCAAGGCGCCCGACAGAAAAGGATACGTGGCGCGCGATCCAAGGGCCAGAAGTTTGCGAAGGATCAGATCAACGGTGGGTAATGGATTCGGAGAAGAAAGATACACGGTGGATAGTAAGTGGTAGTTGCAGAGAATAAATGATCTTCCACGTGGCGAATGATGATAGGCTCCGGGAATAAAAAGGCTTATAAAAGCGAAGGGTTGACCTCTATCATTGTTATTTTATTCGCTCGGGACCAGTGAAAAGGACCGGCCTGTCTGGAAGTTTCCATTTGTCAGTTTTCGGCTCCTATTCAGCAAGTGCAGACACGCTTCGGGCACGCGTCTCCATAGTAAACCAGGTAACACTGAAGCCCAGTAATTCTGTAATTCCTCCTTCAAGTTACCAGTGTGAAATTCAGTAATGGACCGGAGAAAAGAGGTTCAGGTGTCGAGTCAAGTTGTAGACGATTGGGAAGAGTTCCTAGTTGATAGAGATAGGAATGTCTGCAACCCCTTCCTCTCTGTGGGGAGTGTGTCTAACAGTAAAGAAAGGTTGTGGTATCACCACTCGCAGGGGAACGATGTGCTGAATGTGTGCAGGTCTTTCCTGTACTATTTCGCCATTGAGCAAACCCTCCACTTCCCAGAATTCACAGAGTGGTGTGCTTTAAATTATTCCCCGTCTCAAAGAGTTATTGTCAGTCGATCTGCGTCCAAAGTATTATGTAGAGTTGACGCTGCGGTAATTCGAGAAGTCCTTAGTTTGCCAAAAAATTACCTAGACAGCCGTGAAGTTATAAATGAGTCAGTCCTGGTCGAGTTGTATAAGAAGTCCGAAGCCGAAACCCGCTGTAAGTTCTTGTCGAGCGTGTTAAAAGATGGTCAGTCTGTAGATGGTGTATCCATACCCTACCCTGTGCATATGTTCAAGAGTGAAGTTCAATTGGTCATTTCTTTGGTATGTCAAGTACTAGGTCTAGATGAGGATTGTCGTGTGGGCGAGGTCATTCTCAGATTTTTGTTGAGAATGAATTCCTCCGTTTCTGAGTCCCAGTCAACCCCGTTTTTTAGTTTAGACGAATACCTGGCTGAGTCAATTCACCTTCAACTAAGCGAGTTCCCCAAGGTCCGGTTTTCTAGGTTCCAGACTTATTTGCTTAATATGCTACTGTGTTCTAATATCTCAGAGTTGAAGTTCCTGAGTACCCTATGTTCCTCTGATTTACCTAATCAAATCAGCATGATCGAATTTTCCAATTCGATCATGTCTGAGATATACAAAATGCTGTTCGATGAAGAATTACCCAGGGTCCTAGATGAAATGAGAAGCTTGATGCAGTCTTCGCCAGAAGAGCAGGTTGGAGATTGGTTTTTGTACAGAGATCATACCGTGTTGAGAATATATGGCTTCACAAGTCAGCCTTATAGGCTGCCTTCCTTTTTGACCCCTAGAATATTCGCATTGGAATTCATGCGACAGAGATTGTTGTCCGAAGAGGAACATTTTTGTGCCTTCAAGAAATCTTCGAACATCAAACTTTTGGTTAAGTTGGCACCTTCATTTTTAAAAGCAAAGGTGCCTTGGTTTTTATAGAAAAGTTGTTGGAAAATATGGAGTTCATTAAAGAATCAAGTGTGAATTACGACCCCCACCAAGTAATTTCATTGAGAAAACAAGCTAACAGGAATAAACCCTTTGAGCATCAAGCTATTGAGGGGTTAGCTGAGATGGCTAATTTGTTGCAGTTTACTGATGAGACCAAGTCCGATGAAGAGACACATCCTGCACCTGGTACAACAATCCTAATCTCCGAAGGTGTTAGTGGTGCAGTCAAGAGGAGTTTGTCCGATGCTGACAGTATGGAAGTAGATGACGAGGCTTCCCATAAAAGGGAAAAGCTACTCGAGGGTAGCGAGATCGTAGATGATGAGGTTTTGGGTGTGTTCAAAAAAGTTGCCCTAGTCCCCAGGAAGACAGTACAGATATACCAAGTTTCTTTTAAAAGTTCAGAAGGTGATGTAGACAGCCCAGACTCCAGTCCCTTGTTTAAGTCTAAAGAAGAGCTCAAGAGCAGCTACATGGAAAAGAGAAAGCAGTCCCTGGAGGAAACAAGAAGTATGCTACCGAGGGTAAGAAACTTGTGCAGTTCCAAAACGTCTATAGTTTCGGCTAGGGATGCTGAGAAAAACACTTTTAAGATGGCCATAGTGAATGATAAAAGGATGTCTGAAATAGAAGTCAGGCTAGACAAAATCAGCACCCCTGACAAAATTCAGCTGCATAAACAAACAAGCGACATCCTCTACTCAGATTTATTGCAGGCCATGGTGAGGATAAACAAATTACAGGTGTTGGTAGACAAATTGGAAATCCAGTTAAAGCATGAGAAATTGGAAAATAAGGCAAATGTTATTCAGGTAAGAAAACTACAAGCAGACCTTGCTAGCTCAGACAATACCCAGGCTGTCAAAAAGTTGCTAGAAGAGAAAGATAACGTGCTTCAGGTTTTGAAGAAGAGGTTGAAGATGCCAGGCTCAGAACATGTCCAATCAGCTGAATTGCTATCCCTCCAGGAGGAGAAAGATAAAATCCATCAAGAGATGATGGAATACAAGGGAAAATCTGGAGAGCTCCAAGAGGAAAAGAATAGGTGGGAAGCCGAAAGGGAGGAGCTGCTATCCCAAATCTCCGTGTTGAAGAAAGATCAGACTGAAGAAAAGGAGATAATGGAGGAGCTAATGAGCCAAACCCCTACCGGTGATGACCTATCTATTGTAAACATCCAGAAGCCATTAGCTAATTTCTCTGCAGATGACCTATTGGTGTCCATGTCTCAAGTGAGTTTGAAGGAGGAAGCAATTAAGGAGTTGAAAACTGAGAATGAAAAGATGAAGGCCGAATTAACTAAGGTAAATGAAAACAAAAAATAGATCTTGCAGGGGAAGCATCAATTACAGAAAAGGATCCATGAATTGAAAGAAAAATGCATCGGGAAAGGCCCTCTTCAGGGGGCGAAACATATTATCTGGGATAGCCTGACCATAGAGATCACCAAATTCCGGCACTACTTGAGTTTTATTGATGATTTGTGTACAATGACAGAGTTGGCCCAACAAAGATTGAATCTGGTAAATGAACACATGGCAAGAAGGCCCCTCACTACAGCCCAAAATTCATTGAATTTCCTGAATTCCCTAACACACCAAAAGCTGCACGACATGGGCATAAAGGACAGAATCTCAATAGTGCTATCGGCGAAGAAGATCATCCACAAACACCATTTAATGAATATTGTCCAGGACAAGTCAGAAGATTTGCATACGCAAGTAAATAAGTTCAGACAAGAGTTCAAAGAGCTATTCGAAAAGGGATTACCGTGCTTCTGGGACGAAGCAGGCAAGATACTCCCACCTGAACATTATCACCACTTGCTTGTCCGGGCTTGCATGGACGACGCGAAATTTAACAGCTTGGAGAAGAACCTGACAGGGTAGACCATGGTAGACATGTTAGCAGAAGATTTCGAAGTCCTGCAAAAGTTCGTCGTTATCAGAGCCAGATTGCCCAAGAAATCTTACGAAGCATATATGGAGCTCGAGGTAGCTATTCGGGAGATGATGGAGAGTGACACCCCAAGTTCGGAGAAATGGAAAGCTGTAGAGTGGTTTGGGAAAACAAAGTATATTCTTCCCCCCTAAGAACAGGTGTCAGGTGCTGAAGAGCTGATGGGGCAAAGACTCGGAGCTGATGGGGCAAGGACTTGGAGCTGATGGGGCAAAGACGTGGAGCTATCGGTACATGGAGCTATTGGGAAAAGGACGTGGAGCTGTTGGCCGAAAGTTTGTTATCTGGTTGATTAGTACTTTGTGATCTGTTAGAAATGGAGTGTAACAACTTCCTAGTGGTGTAGGAATTCAGTTACAAACTCTAATTTACGCCGATCATTCTGTTATTGATCTACTGGGGGCAGACTTATTGTTTGATCTATATATTTTTATCTTTTATGAGATGGGGGTTGGAACCCATCGAATGAAGTGATTTGTGGAGAACATATCTGTCTTATTTTGAATACCAAAAGGAATGCATGAGAGTTCTTTTTCAGAGATTCATGTATCATTGACGTTGCAGTCCGTGCTTTCTTTCTCTGTGTGATTGTAATTTTCCCTGTGTAACACTCCGTTCTGTTTTTCTTTCGTATCTGGAACATAGCGTTTGATGATTAGAATTCATATACTTATGCTCTATTCATCGTTTCAGGTATTATATGATTTTTTCTACTAAAGTTGATATGGAATTCGTCATAGACGCTCTGTATTGATGGGTTGTTCCCTCGTCTTTTCTATTTCACCTTGACAAATGAAATGACTGCAATTATGTGATTATCTTGCCTTTGAAAAATCCTGTGTATGCATTTTGGGGATCTTTTATATGTATATGACTCCGTTGCCCAATGGATATGTGATTGTTTCAACCAAATAAATAAACCTTTAAATATTGTTACCATTTAGTCTTGCAAAGTTGTAAAGTTCATATCGAAAGATCCCTCTCTGGAAGAGAATACCAATATCTTTCCTAAAGTGGTTTTGTTGTTACCTCGGGGTGTACCTTTTACAACCTGGGTACATTTCGAGTGCTAACACTATTGACCCGAATTACAATTGATGCTTTACCTCATGACTCTATGATGAGCAATTACAATAATAACACCCCGACGAAGTAATAATAACATCTCCCTTGGGGTACATCAATAAATTACATTTAGAATATCCTTTGAAGTTACAATATTTCAACACCTATATCATATCATCAAGGTCATGCAAATTCTTTTTAAATTCAACCTCATTGAAGATGCATTTTCTAGTTTCAATTGTCGGAGCGATTCTCAGTGGTAAGGAAAACTATCCATATTGGTTGAGGAATATCATGCATACCCTCATCTTCAACAATCTATGGGATGGCGTTTGTACAGGAGAGGATGGTCTTGCACCTAAAGAACCTATAGTAGAGAAAGAGCTTGCAATATGGAAGAACAAAGATAAGAGTGTATATGCACTGATCACTGCAACAGTAAGTGAAGAAGTGACTTAATAGATATTATCTGTTGAATTCTTATGATGCTTTGAATAATTTGAAATATTTGTATGACTAATGCTCAAAATTGGAGCTAATTCACTTGTTGTTGAATATATTCAACCTAGAGTCAATGTATAATGATCATGTGGATGTAGCATATGATATTAAAGACATCATGCAGGAAATTGATGTCATTGGTGTGAAGGAATACCTTCCTTTCACCACCTCATTTAAGGTCCTCTACCCCACATATTAAAACTATATTGAGTCACTTCAAGCTAGTGGTCAACTTAAGGATCTCAAATTTGACACTCTATCAAAAAAAATTCAAGAACGAGAGAAATTCTTTGTAAAGAAGATATTTCAACACACTAGAGAGATTGTGTGCCTTACTTATAATGGGAATAATCAATCACATGATTCTTCTAAAGGAGATGGTATCAAAAGACGATGTGGAAGAATTATCTTCAAAGGAAAGGAGGTAGACATAACCATGGTGAGATATCTGATCTTCAACGTATATGTTGTGGCAAGAAGGTACATGAGCCAAATACAAGCAAAATTCATTGGGATAATATCATAAAGAAGAAAGAGTAGAGAGAAGAAAGAGGTAAAGGTAATGACTATGCTCATTTTATTGTTGCACATTGGAATATTGCTATACATGATTTTTTGTTCAATACTTCATTTTATTCTTAGACAGATACTTGGTTGCTTGAAACTGGTGGCACCTGCACATGACCTTCAAAATTATTTATTTATAGAATTGAATGAAAATGTCGATGGTATAATGTGTTTTGTAGATAAATATAGCCTCAAACCTAAGGGAAGTGGTACCGTCATGCTTAAATTTCCTAGATTTCCAAACTTTATGTTGCACAATGTTCTCTACCTTCTAAATTTTCGAAGGAACTTGATGTCTCTTGTGCACATTCAACATCAATGCCGTTATGTTCATATGGTTGATGGAAAAGTTGAGATAATAATATCTTTTGACAACCAAGTCCTCGTGACAGGATGGGAAGATGCGAGAATGTTGAAGCTAAAAGGGACATCTTCAAGGGCACAAAATTTTGCATGCCTCGCATACCATGATTTAGGTACATTGTTATCTAGTCTTTTGTGGCATACTATATATGGGAATATAAATTATGATAATATTTGGTTGTTGAAGAAGAATGGTGTTTCTATTCTACCCACAACTCTAAATAATTTGAAGCAGTGTGATGCATGTATCCATGACAAATATCACAAACAACCTTTCCATGAATCCAATTCTGGAGCATGTATAAAATTAGTTGAAACATTTTGAATTGTGTGGCCCTGTGCTTGCTGCTTCTACAAATGGTGATAAATATTTCATGAATTTTATTGATTATTACACTAGGATGTGTTGGATTTATAATGTATGTTTTGAAAATGTATCACAATCTCACATTGACACTCTTCATCATCATACTAGAAAATCATATACTTCTAATGAATTTGAAATCTATCTTCATTAAAATGGGGTTATGCATCAAACCACTTTTCCATGTAATCCTTAATAGAATGGTGTAGCAAAAATAACGAACAAGACATTCTTGAATATGGTTATAAACTTTCTATATTTCAAAATTGTGGAATTCATGTTTTGGGGTGATACAATTAAATGTGCAGTCTATTTAAGAAATAAAAGTTTGTCTCATTTTCATGCCAACAAGACTCTGTATGAAATGTGGTATGGTTGCATTCCTTCGATGAGGCATCACAACATCGATGGTTCCATGTGTGCCTTAATTCCTAAGGAACAAAGAAACAAACTTGTTCAAGGAGTTGAAAGTGCATCTTCTTGGGGTATTCAAATACTACCAAGGCATATCATCTTTACGATGAAGTAAATAAAAAGTTTATTCTCTCTAGAGATCTTTTTTTTCTTGAAATGAATAAAAATGAAAAGTTTGTGGAGAGGCAACTTAATTTTCTAGATAAATATACTCAAGTAAAGAGATATCATGAATTTGTCAATGAGATTCCACATTTCGTAGGGAAGATCCCTATCTTGGACCAATATTTAAAATCTCCTTTTGCAGCATCATTTCACCCTCATGAAAAGAAATGTGCCACTTACTAGAAAACATGAAATTCAATCGGATGATGTGATTGAGAGGATTGGAAGAATTAATTTTGAAGAGAATGAAACACCACCAACTATGCAACGTAGACCCTCAAAGAATATTTGAAAGTGGGTCATGAAGACCCTCAAAGAATCTTTGAAAGTGGGTCATGAAGACACTTGAAATAATTTGTCCTGGTAATGTTGGAAATACAAGAGCTAGAAGTTTTACAAGACAAGAAGATGGAGGTGATGGAAATGATCCAAATTCAAGCGATGTAGTTGATATGGATGACTCATATGATTGTGAATTATTTTTTTTGATAACCATGAATTGACATCATTTGAATAAGCTACTTATTATGATGAGTCGAAAGATTAAGCTATGTGTTATCACTGAAAGATGCACCTTGACTGCATAAGGAGCATGGCTAGTAAATCTTTAAAATTGGTTTAATGGGTAACTGATTTGATATAGTGATGGAGGTATAACAGTACAAAGATCAGGCTGAGTTTAAAGATTAAACAGCAAGAAATGTATCATTGTAAAATACAGTAATAGGAAAGACTACGAGCATGAATTTATAAAGAATGAATCTGGTTCTGCAACCGAACATTTAAAGATAAGTGCACATCATTATAAGAATCTTGTAAAATATTATCAAGACCACACACAAGATAAAATCATAACTAGATACAATTCATGTATAAAAGAAAAACAGGCTCATGATTATAATCATTTCAAAGCAGTCATCCTACATAAATAGAAACAGAGTGCATACATGCCCTGCCAATACCATCTCAGCCCTTGGCTGGAAGTCCTCACTGCACTACAATATGCTTGTCACTCTTTATATAGATGAAAAGATAGAATAGAAATTGAATCCAATTTCTTAGTTGGCACTGAACTTTCAATTGGCTGTCAAACTTTTCTATGAGCCTGCCATCGATGAATCCAGCTTCCACTTTCTTCTCAACAACTTGTGACTTTTGCATTGATTTTCTTTTGAAGTATCGATCTTGGAGAATGATATTTTATAGCACTAATATTGAAATAAATTTATAGAAGCTTGATGACTTTATTTTCATTCGATATCTAATGCAGATTTTCCCTTTGGAGTAGGCTACAATTTCGTGTCATCCTTCTAAAACGATGGTGATTCTGATGCTAACGGATCCAGCATAATAGGTTAATAATCGGAGCAATCTCAGTAATTAGGTGGAATTAAACACCTTACTGGCATAAAGCAATTTCAGTTAACATGTTTTTGTTCTATGATGATGATCCTCTGCGAGTTCTATGGGAGATCTCCATTTGATTTCTCTGGAAGCATATTTGAAGATAACCCGTGAACTTCTAGATCCCGAAGTTTAAAAGTTCAACACATGGAATATTTGTTGGCATCTGTGCCATCTGGATTTGTCTCATCATTTATCTATGGTAAATCATAAACATATTTGATGATGAATTTGTATTAGTAGACTTCTGATGGAAATATCATCATCATAGAAAAATATTTTAATCTTGAAACCGACAAACTTTAAAGACGCAGTTGGGAATTTTTGCCATTGGATGCTTGCTTGGTAAACTTTGACATGCTATATAGAACCCCGCTATTTATACTTTCAACACTTTGTATCACTTGCTTGATTATTAACTTTTCACATTCGCCTGCTTTCCCTCCATGAGAGATGTCTTACATGTAATGGGCAGCGAAACATGTATCTACGGCCTTCTATCTTTTTATGTTCCTCCTAGCGATCTTCAAGAAACTTATCTTTATATTTAAACAAGTTAACACAAGAAACTCAAGGCTTTGACCATTTTGATAGCGAAAATCTAAAATTTTATGGGATAGTTCTAGTGGCAACACTATGCGTAAGGAATATGAGGCTCTCATAAAAAAAGGGACATGGAAGTTGTCGACCCTCCATATGGAACTAAACCTATTGGATACAAGTGGTTCTACAAGTACAATACAAATCAGATGACTCACTTGACAAGTGTAACATGATGCTTGTGGCAAAAGGATTTACACAAAAATAATGCATTGACTATGGGGATATTTTTTCCTTTGCAACAAAATGGGATACCATACATACTCTATTGACTTCGCCTGCATAGAATGGGTGAAATTTTATCAAATGGATGTGAAGACTGATTTCTTGAATGGGGAAATTAAAGAGATTGTCTTCATGTCTTGAATAGAAGGTTTTGTTGTGAATGCACAAGAAAAAAAGGTATGCAATCTCATAAATTCTTTTATGGCTTGAAAATAACACCTTGCACATGGTACGAAAAGCGAACCAAGTATCATCTAAAATTGAATTTCAAACACTTTAATATTCATGGTACAACTCTAATTGTCAAGAAAGTTGGAATATATGTTGGATATCTTGTAGTGTATGTAGATGGTTTGTTGATGACGAGGAACAATGAAAGCTACATTGCATCCATAAAGAAATGATTGAAGGGATTTAAGATGACAGACTTCAGACATCTTCACTACTACTTGGATATTGAAATGACTCGGAATCCAAAGTATACATTCATATCCCAAAATAAATACATTGAAAGGTTGTTGAATAGGTTTGGCATGACATATTGAACCTTATCTCTACTCTGATGGAACAAAATTTGAAACTCATATCAAAAGAAGAAAATGAATTTTAGGATGCAACCAAGTACAAACATCTTGTGGGGAGTCTTGTCTACCTCACAATCACCAAACGATATATTTCATTTTTTGTTGGGATCCTTTCTTGGTTCATGCAAAAACACTATGAAGGAAATTGGTGTGTTGCAAAAAGAATTCTAATATACTTGAAGGGTACTCAAGGCCTTGGATTCAAATATTCTAAGGTGGATGACTTCAAACTGATTGGATATTGTGATTCAAACTTTGGTGGTGATCAAGAGAATGGAATCTCTACTTTAGATTACCTTATGAGTCTTGGATCAACAGTTGTCTCCTAAAGATCACACACAAAAAAAATTCTAGTAGATACCACAGTATATGCAAAATATGTGGTTGCATTAAAGACAACAAAGGGGAGTGTGTGGCTCAAGAAGACACTTGAATTTTTGTAGTAGAAACATGTGAATTCCACTCCTCTTCTTGTTGACAATACTTATGCAACCAAGTTGGCCAAAAATACCAAATTTCATGGTTGAACTATGCATGTCAACATAATTTTCCATCTAATTTTATATCATATATAGGCCAATACCATTCATTTGAAACATTGTTCCACAAGTGAGCAAGTTGCGGACATATTAACCAAAGCTCTTGGAAGGGAAAAACTTGGAAAACTCAAAAATATGCATGGTTGTCCAAATTAACTATGAAAAACTGAAACTACTATAGTCATCTCTGGTGAACTTGTTGTGATGAAGATGCCATGTGTAACATAGAGGAAAAAACCTGCATACTTGGAAATATTTTTCCACAATTTTCCCCATAGGATATGCGTCAATTTTCATCCTCCTATCCAATTCAGTATACTGCTGATAAGAGGGAGTGAGAAGATTCTTGAATATCACTTTAATGTTAGTCAACAACTCAAAATCAATTAATAATTTATCAATAATTACTTACCCTTTTAGAGTTCCATCAATTTTTTAAAATTTTGCATCATAATTCCTACTTTGAACTATCATACCATTATACTCCTTTGGATATAAATCTCCATTCCCATCCCATAATGAGGGAATTCCCTTCTCAATTACCTCTTTAAACATTGCTTTGAAGGATGCAATCTTTCTTTAAATGGCATGTGTCATGGAATAGATCTTCTGAATAGGTGCTTTTCTCCTTTCAAGGTTGCTTTATGAACCAACTTGTTGGAAGATTGATCTAATTCTTTATGCATTTTAGATTTTGTTGTTCATACTTATACAATGAAAGCTTCCTTATTTTTTATTGTCTCCTAAAATAACAACTCATCATCCCTTTTATGACTTGTGTTTTTCAAAGTACTCATTTCCGGTTCTTTGAGATTTAAATCTGCCAAAAATTTAGCCACGTTATCTACTTGATCTACTTGACTGGAATATGATATGATAGGCCTAGTTTCCAACAACTTAGTATTATCCATCATCAATCTAGTATTTTCATCCTTGGATTTTTCTAATTTATCTTTGTACTCTTGCATCTACTTGTAAATATGCTCTTTATCATTCTTGTGCAACTATCATTTCAGGAATTTGCACATGCTCTATGTCAAGCACTTTGAGCTTTTTTTCAACACTTTAATTTATGTGTCCTTTTCTTTAATCAAGGATTGAATAGGTGTTGGATTATTTGTATCAACACCTTATTCAACTACCTTTTGTTCAAGATCATTTATCTTCAATTATCTGGCCTTATTGGTCACCTTATAATATTTTAACTCCTCATATATTTTTTACCAAGATTTGGAGCTTATTCATGCTTATAGTAGACTGAAGGTGCTTCTCCGAGTATCATCTCTCTAATATGCCTATGTAAGTAAACCTTATCAGCTCCATTTATTTGATACAAATTCACTCTGACCTGAGTACATTTATAATTTGTTGATGTTTGGACCTTTTGTGCTTTTAGCTTTATGATAGCTAAAATGAAGGTTACTTCCTTCCAATCTAAAGTAGACAATAATCTAGCTTACTCTTCACTCTTATTCCAAACATGAGGATATAAATATCTCTTCACCTACAAGTTTTGATTATTTATTTTCATGTAATGGGAAAACAAGATAGCCTTGGTTGGTGAATCTCCTTCTTCAGTAGAGGCTACCTATGTCTCTACCCCAAGTAGATAGGTTGAGGAAAAATGCTCAATTGTAAGAACATGCTTGCTTGATGTTGACCCTTGATATTCTTGCTCAATTAAGGCCCCTTGAAACCCTAAGGGATATCAATTCTAGTCTCTTTGTTGCTAGGTTTCTCTATTAGTTGTTCTTTAACCTTCATATCTGAATGGCCTTTAGATAGTACTCTCTTGACCCCTATCTCTTGTTTTTGAGGACTTTGTATGATATTTTGTTGTGATCCTTGTGGTTTAGTTTCTTCTAAGTCAATGATTTCAATAGTTGAATTCATTATTCTTTGAGTAATTGATTTCTCATATGGCTGTTATGAAGGATTATCCTATAATACTTGCTTGACTTACACCGAACTTTCTAGATTTGCATCCTTTAATCATTGTTCATTTGGTTGATGGACATATTCAACTAATGTAGCCTTATGTCTTCTATTTGAAATTACCTTATAAGAACCATATTTCCATTTATCCTCTTTTTGAAAATTAATATGACTCAACACATTCTGTACTAAGGATTGTGATGTCCTGGTTTTAACTAAGAAAGGCACTACCTAATTGGGTAATTTGAAAGTGATTGGACTCTTATGTTTGGAAAAATCGATATGATCATAGTCAAATATATATTAATTGACATATTCCAAATCAAATATCTTGGAGGTCAATAAGTCGAGCAATAGGTAGGTTTCCAACTTTAAGCCATAAATACTTATCATTCCATGCTCCTCAAAAGATATTAGTCCCCAATTATGGTGTCTGGACTTAATTACATCAATTCTCTGTATTAAAGGAATATCCTTGGAGGGGGACCACCATGCAAAAGGATAAAAGTGATGTATATAAATTTGATCACAAAATATCTAAACCCTTTATTATTAGGTTTCCTCCTTACCTTATGAATCCATTCCACAACTAACCACCTTACACCTGAAATGTACTACCCCCATTTTTTTTTACTTGGAACGTATTTAATCAAAATTATGTAAATGATTTAAATATGGTAGTATGGATTCCTAGTGTAGAGCTCAATGCCAAGGCCCGACTAGTGAATGACTAGGCATGTATGATGTAACTATTTTTAATTGGACTATATGGTTGGCTTGTCATGCTAACTCGAAATATATGTAAATATTATGTTGGAAAATAATAAAATGGTCCAAGATGGTTGTGTAAAGAGCACTAGAAGGGCCATGATTCCACTATATGGGAGGAGGAAAGCGGCCCTACTAGAGATTAAATCCTCTATTGCCAAGTGTCAACCTTCGAACTTGTATATTGTTTCCATGTGCTTAAATAAGCGAATGACTCCATTTTGACAATTAAATTGAATAATTGGATGCATGTATGAGGTTGGTGTGGGGAAAGTCAACTCTTGTAGATATGCAAGCACGGGATGAATATCCTTCTATGAAATTTGTAAGGGTCCTTTTCTTCTATAGTCAAAAGTTATGTCAATTGTCTTGTAACCATTCCCTCCTATCTTTTGGTGTCATTCACTTATTTTCCATTATCATGCATATTTCTACACTACGTAGAGCTCTCCTTAATGTTGTTCATACCATTACCAATTCCTAGATTGTGTATAACCCATAAATTTGAATTTGGAACTAGAGATGTGGATTTGAAGGAATAAAAGATGGTTGTAGGTGAGCATTGAGGTTGCGTAGGATATAAACCTTTACCCAATGAGTTTTGCTAATTTTGCATGCTTGAGAAGCCATGAATTAAGGCTATAGGTGGTTCCCTAATAACATACAATAAGTTGGACCCCTTCTATGTACACACTAGTAAGCACCTGGCAAGATGGATCACCTAAGGGAACTGTGTATTAGTGAAGGGGATGCCTAAGCCTAAAAGGGTGTTGTGTGGGATATGTATTGTTGGATCCAAGGTTGTGATGGCTAAGTGAGATTCATGTAGAGCTCTCTATGAGCATTTGGCTAATCATTGGCAGCTAAATGGATTATGGGGTGACAAAGAATCTTGTAGGTTTTTCCTTCACTCTAGTGGCCTCATAGCCCAGCTTGGGGGTCACCTCTTAACAAAAAGAGTATATGTTGGATAGAGTGCCTAAGGATTGGTGGAAAATTGCTCTTACACAACCAATTACTTGATCTTCTTTGTTTAAAGATAAATATTCTCTTTGTATCAGATGTGCAATAATTTTATTATTATGCATGTGATAATTATGTCTATAAATGCATGTTTTATGTGTATGGATAAAGTTAATTCATTGTGTATTTATATATGCATTTGCACACACATTTTAAATGTTTATAAATTTCTAGTATGGCCTTTAGGTGAAATTTAGAAACCCATAAATTTTTCATGTCTCTCTCTATTGTTCGAAAAGATGGATAGGATCACTATAATCACCATGCGCCATACAACACACTATTATGGTGGTGTACGATGTGCCTTACCTCTGTAGACAAACCAGTAGTATGGTGGCCCTATGGTGGTGTATAGTTTATGGTAATGTACATGGATAGTGTGCTTTATCTCTATATATGCACCACTTATGTCTAGTGCATTTTTTTTGAATAAAACTGCATTGCATTTTGCGCAAGTTAAATGGTACTTTTATATGAAACTAACTCACTGTCAAGTTTTAAGTTTCTTTTTAAATAAAAATGTATTGTTGGTATGTTTAATATAGATGGACACACTGATACGTCAATGTTCAACAAATAGCATTGTCACCCTAGCACCAACACGATGCTTATGCATAGTGCACCAATGGTTGATTTCCTATATTACTATGTTTAAGTGTTAGTGGTGCTCCACATCTAGAGGAACACACCCTAATGGTGCATGTTGGAACTCACTGTGGCCGGTGAGCAACATGACGCACTGGACATAAATTCCCATTTTTTAATTGCAAATTAATAAATGGTGCATTTGATATATCCATCCACATCAAAAAATGTGCAACTAAAATACACGGTTATGGTGGTGTGCAGTGTGCCTTATCTATATAGACTCACATATGTATGGTGGTGTACAATGCATGGCTTAATTGTAGTGTTTGTGGATGGCATGCCTTATCTTAATAAACGCATTGTGTATGATTGGTACTTGATTTTGAATACTACGACACCACTTTTGGTGGGAGTTAAATGGCGTGTTTGTATGAATCTAATGCACCATCAAGGTTTAAGGTTTTTTCAAATCAAAATGTAGTGTTCATAGTGCATGTTATCTTATCAAACGCACCATTATTAGCTCTTCATAGTGTGCACCGATGGTGGTGCATTTGTTGATGCATAGGTAGGTGGACACAACGGTGAGGTTATTTGAATACACATGCACCACCTTTGGCATGATTTTTACAGTGGGTACTTAGGATATGTACGCACCAATTGTGGTTTGATATGCTAACGCAGCATTGCCTATGCAATCTATGAACACACTATCGAGAGATGTGTCTAGAGTTCCATAGGAGCACTGGCATTTTTTTTTAATTCTAAGCCTATAGAGCTAAATTTCTAAATTTAATCCATCCCAAATTTAAATTGAAGAATAAGAATTAGTTTACCTAGGGACTTTGGTGACAAGGAGGCGTGGTGGTGGTGTACAAGAAAAATGAAAAGAAGTTGTTGTGGAAAATTCAAAACAACCACCAACCAACCTCAAACACACGAAAATCAATAAGTAAGGTGTATAGGAACACTGTAAAATGGGGTGATTCTATGGATACGTGAGCACTAGTGCTTGCATGGTTCCACATACACACTATAATAGTGTACAAAAATATTTTATGGTTGGGTGGAAACTTCAAAACAACCACCAATCAACCTCAAACACGCGAAAATCAACTAGTATGGTGTATAAGAACACTGTAAAATGGGGCGCTTCTATGGATACGTGAGCACTGGTGCTTGCATGGTTCCACATGCAAACTTTAATAGTGTAAAAATTTATTTTATGGTCGAGTTTATATTTATTGTACCCTAACTTGTTGTGTCGATAATTTTCACAACGCATCGGTGCATATGTATCAATCAAAATCACCATGACGAGTATTTTTTATTATTTCAAAATTGTATAGTGCATTTTCGTAAAAATGCACTAGTGTGTATTTTGAAATATAAATGCACAGGTGGGTGTATAGTTACAACGTGCACCAAATATTGCATAGATATTTTCTTAAAGTTTTAAATCATTTGAATGTTTTGAGAGCATTTTTTTATAAAATGCATCGTACATTTTCAATTTAAAAAAAAAACTTTGTTGGTGCACATGCTTTAAATGGTACTGATGCTTATGGTTGTGTTCGAAGCACCAATGAATTTGTTTTAGTTTTTTATTTTCAAATTGAAATTTCAGTTGATGGGACATTTGGACCATCCGACGCATTTGTAAAATAAAAAAATGCACCAGTGCAGCTATATCCATGAAATGCATTGGTGACAAAATATATACAAAAACCTAAGGCAACCCACCTCTATTGTCCACCTCTTTGAATTATATATTTAAAAAAAAATCATTTCCAGTATTCCTATTTTGAAACACACTGGTGCTTAATTTTGTGTTAGGAATACTGATGATTTTTTTTTAGATTTTTAGTTTAAAATCAAAATTTAAATCGATGGGACTTTTGGACTATCTAGTGCATTCGTAAATTATAAAGTGCACTGGTGTGGTTAGATAGGAGAAGAAGATAAGTGGCAAAACATCCACAAAAACCTATGGCCACCCTCCTCCAGAATCCGCCTCTGCTATAAATGGATAAAGATGATTTTTCTATTGGAGGTTTCACCAAAACCTCCTCTAGAAGTTTTCCTTGTAGTGTGTTGAAATTGATATGTGAAATCAAAGTGGAACAAGGTGTTGAAATTGATACGTGAACTCAAAGCAGAACAAGGTGTTAAAATTAATATGTGAACTCGAAGCAGAACAAGGTGTTGTCCCATAGCATGGTAATACCACTAAATGCTCCTTAAGTGCTTATTTTCACAAGTTCAATGTTTTCTAGATATATTTTTTGAATTGAAGCATATTGGATGGATCTAATTGGGTTTCCTTCAAGAGTAGTGCAATTGGATTTTCATATCTAATCAAATCTCTTATAGTTTCTTCTTTAGCCTTACTATCCAATCCTCGACATCTCCAAGAGACTAGATTCATTATTTAACAGATGGAGTTTTGTGCCCCTCTCCTTCAGTGGGGGCTTGATTTCTAGTGTCTTTTTGTGGCAATCCTTTCAATCCTACACCTAGATATTTTTCATTTATAGTTTTAAGACCAAGTATATTATCATATTTGGCCACTTCCTTTCATTTTTCCCTAGCTAGTTTTTGTTATAGCTTTTTGGGTTGCATTTGCTCTTTGATTTCATCTTCTTTCTCTTCTTCTTCACTTTTTCTCTACATCGTGGTCCTAGTGAGTGTTACAATAAGTACTATAGACCTATCCAAAACTATTTCAACTTCTTCAAGTTGATTTAAATCTTCTCCCTTGGTGAATGGAGAGTTGACAAAAAAGGGAAACCAAAGGGGAAAAGATAAATGTGTTCCCTTGATCGAGCATACAACCACATATGTGAAAGAAATGGTTTCTTCTTAAGGCGGGCCATCAAAGCCATACCTTGTAGGTGTCAATCTAGAGGATTTGGGGATAGATAATAGAAGGAAAGCATCATTCCTTAGAGAATCTGTAGAAACATATGTGATTCATGAGGAATCAACTTGATGGGAATTAAAAGAGACATGTTGAGATGAAGGAGGGAATAAAGCTTAACCATTGTCCTATGAACCCATATTTTTATTAATCATCTCCCATTGATCTATAATTGTTCTCGGTATCTAATTTTTTGCAACTTTTTTAGATGACCATATTCCTGACAAAATTTTCAATTGAAGGGAAGTTTATTGTAATTAAGATTTCTACTAATGTCGGTAATCATCCAAGGTGAGGAGGATGTCTTTTAGAAGCCCTTTTTTGAGATCCACTTCAAGGAAAATTTATGCACCTGGAAACATCATTTCCTTTGGCTCTTATTTGTATATGTAAGTCCTAAGCATGTTCCCAATCCTTCTCAAGGAGACATCATTATAACAATGAAGGGGAAGATGTCACAATATTACCCAAACTAATATTTCTTTGGGAACATCTACCATTGGATCAAAGATTGGAATCCATCAATTAAAATACATTCCACAAGCACAAAATAAGTAAGATCCATTCCTAGATATAAGATCACAATCCTGCTTAGATTCAAACAAAAAGCCATGAAAAACCTCACCCACGGAAGAAATGAGCTAGTTTTCCCTTAATGAGGACTTGCTACTTCTTATGGATCTATATTTCATATTGGAACATGGGGATGGATAGATTCTTATGAATTTATCACCAATGATCACCAATGAGGCCTTGATCTGCGAGGCCGAGGGCCATTTTCCAAGACGAGGATGCCAAGAGAGGAACCTTCAAGATATATTTGAGCATCTTGACAAAGAGAGAGGGTGGGGTGTGAGAAACAACATATTTTCCCATGGAAGAGATGATATCGCATAAGGTAATGACCTTGACATTGGACGGGGTTACTACCCCCCTCAAAGGTCCAGATTCATCACACAAAGAGTAGGCATCTTAGAGGTTAAATAATAACTTGAAAGAGCATTCGATGCATAATGCTCCCCAACGATAACATACTTGATGGGTATTATACTTTATGTACATGAGTTATTTTTTTGTTCATGCTTGTGATTTTGTTATTATGTTGTATTTCTAAAAATACCTCTTTATGTGGTATAGGTCTAATGACTCTTATTATTGACTTAAGCATCAAGTTAGGGTTGTTTTCTTTGTTATGAATAATGGTTTTCCACCTTGTTGTTTGAATCTTGATGTTTATTGGAGACACATTCCTTTATTGTATAATGGTTTTCCACCTTGTTGTTTGAATCTAGATGTTTATTGGAGATACATTCCTCCATTGTATAATATTTACACATGTGAACCACGCCTAGGCATGTAGGTGGACCCTTTGTTTCTTGCTTATTTTCTATTATCATTGTTGTTGAATTGGTTATAATTTGGTTATATAACCATTGAAAAATTGGAATTACTATTTAATTTATGCTTCTTGCTTCTCTAGGTTTTCAATCAAGGCCATATTTACTACAATGAACAATAGAGGAAAGTGTAAAATTTAGAATTAGCTTTAAACTAGGTTGTATGGCATCATACGATGAGAACCTTCCTAATCCTACCTCTCACTACCTCCAAAACAAATACCTTCAATTACCCGACATAAAGTAGTTCCACCTCACCCCACTATAGCTTTATTTCGAAGGAAGATAGCCTCTCTTTGAAGATCTTCCCGTTATAATGCAATTTTAACCTACCCACTTGTTGATGCAAATGAATGAAATTCCTTAGACCAACAACTATGAATCTTGTGAGGCTAGTGCAAGATAAGCAAGAATGTCACCCTAATTTTTAGCCCAGCTATACAAATATCAGTTTGTCCACAAACACTTATTGCTTGTGTCTAATGCTTTGCTTTTAAAATTTAAAAAAAAAATGAAAATTTAAAATTTACAAAGTGTTATAAACAAGTTTAAACTGAAATATAGCAACTGAATGAAAGAAAGAACGAATCAAATCATAGATGTAACAAAAATCTCAAAATTATATGAAGAATCAACATAAACTTTATTAATATCAATTTTAGTTACAACTAAGAATTTTATTTTCAGCCCCCTATGAGGGAAAGAACCATAAAAATATTTAGGAGTCTAAGGTGGTATTGTTCATCACACACAGACTTATGGTTTACAAAATAAAGAATCAAAGCACAAACGTTGTTGGATCAGTAAGGACTTTAGGATGCCACACTTTTGATTCTTATTTCATAAACAAATGCTATTATTAGATCCTTTTGCACCACCTTCAATATCTTCCTTTTATCAGAATTTTTCTCTCTCTCACTCTTGCCTTTGATATCTTTCTGACTCCCTTTTATTCCTTGTGAAGAAGTTAAGGTAATTGAAAACTACCTTTAGTTAGGATATTAGTTAGAATATTAGTTAGGAAGTTTATAAAATAAATAAAAAGAATTAAATCAATAATAGTAGGTTGGACCCCTAAATAATAGTACGTTGGACCCCTTTGACCCTTTATCTATTCTCAACATTCACTTTTCTTTTCCAAAACATGGGATATATGATCAAACAAGCATTCATAACTTATAAAACATGAGATATAAAATGCTCCATCATAATTATCATGTTTCAAAACTGGTCAAAGATGGAAAATGTTATGCCCAAAATAACCCTCTCTCCCAAACATAGTATGAATATGTCCATATAAGCCTTATGAGAAGGAGTAGGATTTGTTGACTTACTTGTGAAAACTCTTTTTTTTTGCTTGATTCTACCTTTTTGTTGCCACCTTTGATGAAAAAAAAATCACTAAGGTCATAAAAAGCATGATTAGAACATGTACATTCCAATAAAGAGACATGTCAAATGAATTTTTAACTTAGATAATTATTAGTGGCCATGGGTTAAGACATAAACATGCATATAATCACATTTATAGTGAAATGGGGAGTGGGGCACCATACATGTTTGGATTTACTTTGATCTTTCAAAGTTCATACTACTTATTTCTCCTAACTATCAATCTTTGAACATGGGAAGAGGGAAGTCAGTTGGTACGATGAGGGGAAGTGAGTGACTAAATAGTGAAACTAGATGAGGGGATAAAAAATTATACATGTTCATATGATCCATAAATTCACCATGAATGAAACATACAACCATTCCAAACAATCTTCTTTTATCATAACTATGAGTGCCAACCTTCACTAAGACATCACCTCACTGGTTATATAGTATATACTATATAGAACCATTTGACATATACTAGATATGATTATATGATCAAAATTCCTCAAACATGTGTGTTATTTAAATGAATCCTTCTCTAATTTTAGAATCAAAATTTCAACCCAAAAGTACTTAAGAGCTTCACACATAATGCTTAATAAAAGTTTAAACTATTTTTCTTTTTGTTCTGTTGTCAACTAATATTGCCAAGATGACTCTAAAGTCTTCTCAAAATATTTCACACTAACTCCATACTTAAAATAAAAATTTTATCAATGAAATATCATTGGTAATCATTAGTATCCAAATCTAAAAATGAAATATAAGACCAATAAATCCATCGTATTGTGAACTTATACATCGACCTTGAGTAGAATGGAAATACACTCATCAAACAAAAATTGTTTCAAACCATTAAATTTGGAATCAAATTAGAAATCACTGAATTATTGAAAAGATAAGACTGTATCTTGTAATCTTTAGGTCTGACAAACAATTTTAGAAGCATGCAAATTTTGTATTTTCCATCCGATCAAGCCAAACATCTATATTTAAACTCGGGTTTCGAAAATAGTTCCCAAAGCATATCTCTAAAGGGATTGTAATCGATTCATACATAATCAATTTCATGAAAGAAAACCCTCATCCAAACTTCAACAAAAGACTAGTTGGTATATAAATGGATCACCAATTTGAAGGTGGTATAAATTCTCATTATTCTCCAAACATCCTTTTCAAGCAAATACCAAAAATCATACATAATATGCCACAAATTCAAACCCCAAAAATCATACATAATATGCCACAAATTCAAACCATAATTGCTTCTTTCAAAAACAAAACCCCAAATATTTTCAAACTTACATTTTCATATTTCATGAATGAGGTCAAGACCAAAATCAAGTCTTCAATCATATGTCATATAGTATTAAACTTTTAAAAATTCCAGTTTGAAGTTTGAAACTAAAAGGTAGAAATTTCCTCTAGCTTTTGAAATATTTTTTTTACTTTCAAACATCTGCAAACAAATCCTAAAATCCCTCAAATTATTCTTTGCTTTCAACTAGTTTCAATTACTGTTGCACCAAACAATATACTTGGACAATCTAGGGTTTTCAGAAATGTCAAAGAAGCTTCTTTGAAAGCGAAAAAAATGGTTTCTACACAGATGCCATAATTTGAAGACCAACTCTTGGTGTAGAAACTTTGGGTTAGAAACCCGAATATAAGAATGATGTGAGTTCTCCAAAACACTTTTTACTCAGGAAATCATCCATATATCAAGATAAACAGTAGGCTATTTATAGGATTTATGAATAATAAAACTAGAATTTGTTTTCAACCAAACTACTTTACAAAATAACATCATAACAAAATGGGAATTTCATTGAAACTTTATCTATTATCACCTTCTAGAGATTTTTTTTCTATTTATTGAGATTTAAAAAAAGCATTAACGTAAACATGTTTCATTTAAGGAGAAGGGATAGGGAGAATGATGCCAAAATAAATTATTTTGCAAACCATAGCATTTGATATAAGGGAATACTGAGAGTCCACATACCTTTTAGCACTTTAAACTTCCTAAGACGAATATCTTAAGCTGCTTGAAAACCTTCAGATGTGTATTATAGGAAAGTGAAAACCAAGTTTGTTGAAACGAACAGTAAAAATGAGCTTTGGTAGGGATTAAATAAATTAAGAAATTAACCATTAGCACCCCATGTACTCTATCATTCAATGCTCGGGCATGCAATGCATCAACCTAATTTCACGTTCAACTACATTTTAAAAAAATAATTTTGTCTTCCAATACAAAGGTTTGCAACACGCCAACAGACCTTGCCAAGTCGACCTTCCATATACAACAAATCACTTTTAAAATGTTAACGACCTTGCCTCATTTATGAAGAAATATGGTTGTATCCCTAGGTTCAAGTGCCATCATTATGTCTTTCGCTGCAAATAATACACACCACTTTGATTGCCTTTTCCAAACTTATAACAAGCCTCTTACGGTGCCAATCCTTACATAGGGTACTTTATCCATATGCTCATTCTATTACAGTTGATCTCACCTGATTCATTGAGATACTATCAGGTTTTGTTAAGCAACCTACTACAGGATACAAGAGTCTCTCTCCCTCCTTGGATCAGATTTCTGGGCTCTTGTTATTTTCTCTAGGGACATAGATGATTGTATCAGATAGCCTTCCTATGAGAGGGATCATATTGTAGTGATCCCCAAGTGCTTTGAGCTACTCTGTAATTACTATGGGTATCTATTTGTATCTATTGTGTCTTATGTATGTTTGGATAGGATTATTTACTGATTTGTTGTACTGTCCCTGGTGGCAAAACTGTATATCTTGAAGATGTAAAAGGTTCCTTTGATTCATTGAATACCAAGGAATGATTTTTTCGACTGAAAGAAAAGGGTACTTTATCCATTTATATAGTGGTACGTAAGTCTTCATAAAATTCATGATTAAGTAAGAAAATGTGGCCATAAAACTACCATAGTAGCTAGGCTAGGTAAATTACTCATGATAATAATCTTTACTTGGTATAACACTTACCATGAGTTGAATATATATATATATAAATTCAAGAAGTAAACAATTTAATAACCTATGCATTGCATGGTGCCATAAAAGACCAAGAACAAATTCTAACATTTGAAGCTTTTAGACCACCTTTGCTAATGTCCATGCATACTTCAATGTATCCAACATCTTCCCAAACATACAAAGTAGCTTTAAGTAAACAAAATATTTATGCATGATACGAGACGATGAATGGAAATTGGCATCATAATATGTCATATTTTCATGAAATCAACATAAATCAAATTTAGACCATTATAATCTCACCATATCATTGCCTTTTTCCATCTCCATTAAGATCATGAAATCATTTAAAACACAATGAACATAAGTATGAGTTTGACAAGTCTCTAATATGAACATGTGAAGCCATCATGCAATCCAAAACAATTTCTCACCACTGAATATATCATTAACTTTCAAGTTTCCACCCACTATTAATATTTGATATAGGTTTTAAATAGGCCTTGCAACTATTTGTAGGCTCGTATTGGGTGGCAAAAAAAATATTTATTTTGAGTCAACACCACCAAAGAAAAGTTATTTTTATTATTATTAAATTTATGTACTTCAAATCTTCTTCCAAATTTGGTCATTATGTTTCCTCATTCTTAATATAAGATATATTTATAATCTTTAATGACAATATAATTGGTAGACCCTCTTTCCCCCATTGTTGGATATATGGGCCCTCTCACATACCTGAGAGGCATAGTATTATTTATTCTTACAAGGATTCATTTAGTTTGTTCCATATTCCCCTTGGCCAACACCATGGTCACTAAACCTCTTTCATGTTGGATATTTATATCAACCTCTTCCTTAGTAATTTAGTATTATAAACTGGGTTCCATCCTTCATAAGCAAATACATCATTAGTTTTTCTTATGCTTTCCTCTCTCTCTCTAATGGAGGCATTTGGTGCTAGCATTCTTCCCATAATTTTGTTGATTTCCCATTTACAACCTTTAGATCGATTCAAGTAAGTGCGTCAGTGCTTCGTTGCATTGTTCCACATGTATGATACCATAATCATTAATTCCATGAAAATAACATTCTCTTATTTAATTATTGTCATGCACATTCTTCTTCAAACTCGAGCCTAGATGCCCATTTCAATATTCAACTAAAAATGAGTTTTTCCATTAAAAAAGGTGAAACAAATTACATGCATGTTAATGATTTGATATTAATTTGGTCCATGAGAGGGGTTATCAAAACATGCATGAAAATAAACTTAGCAACATAGTGGCAAAGTAATTAAATTATAGTACTTACATATCCACATTAACAATTGAACTCATTCATATACAAATCACAAAAGCATGATGACTATGTTTTGCCAGTAATAAAACTTAAATTCCACTAGAAAATCAATTATACAATATACATAGATTTTAGTAATCAAAAGAAAAATAAACACTACACAATGAGATGAACCCGATTAATATTAAGTTCAAGGAAAATAAATCACTTTGGATTCCCACCTATCAAGTTAACTTTTGTCTACTATTATAGTAACATAGGAGGAGCTGAAGGAAGAGATAAATATTAAGAAGATAATTTGTTGACTAGACTATACCAACTTTCTTAATGGTCAAAGATTAAGAAGATAAGTTGTTGACTAGACTATACCAACTTTCTCAATGGTTTCATCTTATCATACGTGGTTGTTGCAATGTCTAGCTATAACTCATTCTTAAAAATGTGTATCATGGTGTGTATAATTATGTCATTGAATGTTAGTGCAACTAGGTCACAGTGCAATGATGTTGAAATATTGTAACTTTGAAGAATATTCTAACTGTATTTTACTGATGTACCCCAAGGGAGATGGCTTATTCCTTCGTCAGGATGTTACTATTATATTTGGTCATCATAGAGTCATGAGGTATAACCTCCAATGTAAGTTGGGTCAATAGTACCCCAATGAAAATAATATAATACTAATTTGAGTCTTCCTAGGTGAAGTCAGCCCAGTTAGTTTAGTGGGGCCGACTTGTTAGGGTAAAATTCAAGTGACAAAAAGAGTATAAATAGAGGAGTTGTGTTCCTCATTTTAACAGTGTATAGAGCATAGGAGAGAGAGAGAGAGAGAGAGAGAGAGAGAGAGAGAGACATACCAGCATGGAGGAGGATCACCTGTTTTGGGGTTTTATCTTATATATCTATATAGAGGAAGTTTTGTTGGGTTTTCTTTCCCTTGAGGGTTTCCCAGGGTAAATATGTGTCTGTCTTGTGATTGTGTTTCTTTCAGTGATTCGACATATGCTACTATTGTGAATTTGGATTAAACACTAATGATATCTAGCTAAGCATATGAAATATTAACATGGTATCAGAGCTAGCTTGAATAGAACAACTTTCACAAGGTGAAACTCTCTCTCCTCTCCCTCTAGCAATAAATTAGGGTTTCTGCAAAGTTTGGTATTTTGAATATCTGCATGCATAGAAAGTTGTTTCTCCCTAGAGCACATCTATTGAGCCCTAGATTTAAGTTTTTGAGTGGGTGGATCTCCAGGAAATCCAAACACTAGTTTGGCCCTGAACCAAAAAACTGTAGAAAACCAGAACCTGGAATCTGCAGAATCTTAAATCTCACAAGCAAGTTTTGAAGGGTGAAGATTTCGAATCAAAAGAAATCAAGTGCACCCACAAACTCGCCTCAAACAAGTGCTTCTCTTGGTAAGGTCAGCTTTTCATTTTGAGAAATTTCAATTTTTGGTGACCTCATGGATAAGATGGCCCCAAGCACTAAGCTTGAGGACAAGCTGGAAGGCATAGAAAACTTCCTAGCATGGAAGTATAGGATTGGTCTCATTCTTAGAGAGAATGATCTTGAAAACTATATCAAAGATGAAGTTGCATAACCGAAATAAGATGAATCTAAGGAGAAGCACCAGAAGGACCTAATCAAGGCAATGAGGATTCTTGTTAATTCTATCAAATATCACTTAATCCCTCAAGTATCATCCAAAAAAAACACCAAAGGAAATATATGATGCCCTTTCCACAATGTATGAGGGAAATAACATCAATAAAAAGATGAATTTGAGACCTCAGCTAAAGGGTACCAAGATGATTTAAGGAGAATCCATTCAAGATTAATTCACAAGGGTATCCCAGTTTAGGGAACAACTAAATGCCATTGGAGACTCCCTTGATGAAGATGATCTAGTTATGACTACTCTCAATGGTATCACTAAACCTTGGGATTCATTCATACAAACTATGTGTGCCAGAAAATAAAGTATGAATTTTGACATTATATGGAAAGATTGCATCCAAGAAGAAGCTAGAGTAGCTAACAGAGAAGCTCTACTTAAATAAGATGATCAAGCTCTAGCCACCCATACCAGAAGGGGAATAAAATAAAACTTAAAGAAGGATAGTCACAAGGAGTATAGACCTCCAAATAATTTTCAAAGGAAAAGAGAAAACAATCAGAAGAAAGACTACTCCAAATATCAATGTTATAACTATCATAAGATATGACACCTTGCTAGAGAGTGTCCATTGAAGAAGAAGAACAACAAAATACATCATGCTTATCTAGCTGAAGATGAGGATGATGAAAAAGAATAAAGACCTCAAAAGAGAAAAGAGACAAGCAAAAGAAGAAGATATACTATTCTCTGCACTCTCTGGTTCTGTAATACCTGAAGAAGATATATGGCTTATTGATAGTGGTGCTTCAAAGCACATAATAGGGAATAAATGAACTCTGTTAAGACTTTAAGAGAAGAAGTCTCCTTAGAAAGTATCATTAGGAGATGAATATAAATATCCCATCAAAGGCATTGGTAAATCAAGCTACAAGCTTGACTCTAAAACCTCCATGAAGATGAAAGTACTATATGTACCAGGTTTGAAAAAGAACTTACTTTCCCTCTCAACATTAGATAAGAAAGGATATAGAGTTGCTTGTATAGATGGAGAAGTACTTATGTGGAACAAAGGAAAGACACTTGAAGATGATTTGGTCATTACTGAAGAAGAAGGAGGATTGTACAAACTCAAGGGACATCCAAAAATAACCCTTGTCCATGAGACCACTAGCTCAAGTGAACTATGTCATAGAAGGGTTGCTCATATCAACTACAAAGCATTACCCTATGTGAGCAAAGTGGTAACAAGATTACCAGATTTAAAGATTGATATTGAAGGTACTTGCAAAGGATGTGCAAGAGGAAAGAATATCAAGAACACATTTCCGAAGAGTGAAACAAAGACTAAAGGTACGTTGGAATTAATTCATTCTAGTGTATGTGGTCCTATTCCCTCCACATATTTAAGTGGATATGAATATTATGTCACATTTATTGTTGACTATTCAAGAAAGACATGGATATACTTCTTGAAGACAAAGAGTGAAGTGCTTGAGAAATTTCAAGGAATTCAAAGCATTGAAAGAGAACCATTCATAAAGAAGAATCAAGACACTCGGAACAAATAATGGTGGAGAATATACTTCAAAAGAATTTAAATCCTTTTGCAAAGAAGCTGGAATCAAGAGGGAACCAACCACTCCCTACAATCCCCAAACGAATGGTGTTGCGGAAAGAAAGAATATAACCATTATGGAAGCAGTGAAAACAATGATTCATGATCAAGACCTTCCCATGCATATATGGGATGAAGCAGCAAGAACAATTGTGTATGTGCAGAATATATTATCTCACAATGCCCTTGGATTTAAGACTTCTAAAGAAATGTATACATGAAAGAAACCTGAAGTGATCCATCTCAAGATATTTGGTTTTCCAATATATGTACACATTCCAAAAGAGAAGAGAACCAAGTTGAATACTTCCAAAAAGAAGGGAATATTTGATGGATACTGTGAAGTCTCCAAAGCCTCCGTGATATACATTTCAGGATTCCATCATATATAGACTAGTAGGGATGTAGCATTTAATTAAGAATGACTCTTAGGAAATATAGAAGGTGTCAGCTTGAAGAAGTACATGAAGAGGATGTACCTCCCAGAATGGTAGAAGTTGAAACCTCTCCTAAAATAGTAGCATCTGAAGATCATTATTTGTTAGAACCTCAGCAACCCCCTACTATGGATATATATCAAAAGAGAAAACCTACTTAGGTAAGAGAAATCATACAATAAGCAGATAAGTATGGACCTCCATAAGGCTCCATAAGAAAAATCAAGAGATCAAAGCCATTCTCCAACTATGTAGCTTTGATGTGTGATCTTGTAGATCAAGAACCTACCAGTTACGAGTAAGTTGTAGAGAAGAAAGAATGGGTAGAAGCAATGATGGAAGAATACCAGTCAATAATGAAGAATGATGTTTGGGATATAAAACCCAAACCAGAAAACAAGAGTGTTGTATCTTCCAAGTGGATCTACAAGATAAAACATGTTGTTGATGGAAGTATCGAAAAATACAAGGCAATATTTGTGGCTAGAGAATTCTCTCAGAAGGAGGGAATTAATTATGAAGATACATTTGCACTAGTAGCAAGGTATACTTCCATCAGAGCCATCATGACACTTGCTTCCATGATGAAGTGGAATCTACACCGAATGGATGTAAAGACAACCTTCCTGAATGGTGTGATTGAGGAAGAAGTATACATCAAACAACCACAAGGATTTAAGGTCGAAGACAAAGTGACTCATGTATGTAAGTTGAAAAAGGATTTGTATGGACTAAAGCAAGCTCCTAGAGCTTGGTATGGAAGAATAGATAGCTTCTTCAAAAACTTGGGCTTTATGAAAGTAAAGTTGATCATAACCTTTACCTTAAGGTTATGGATGATGAACTTGTCATATTATTACTATATGTAGATGATCTATTTTTGACAGGAAATGAGAAACAGATTGCAAAAAAGAAGAAGAAGCTGGATGAAGAATTCGAGATGAAATATCTTGGATTGGTGCACTATTTTCTCAGGATAGAAGTGTGGCAGATCCCAGATGGAATCTTTATGAACCAGGGAAAGTATGCAGTGGAAATATTAAAAAGATTTGATATCTTGGATTGTAAAACTATGGAAAAACCCATGGATACCAACCTTGTAGCCAAGGAAAAACCTTGGCTACATGCATAAGCACCTGCCCTTTTGTCTATAGGACGAAAACGTAGAGTCTCTATGAATAAAGCAAAAGAAAACCTTGCAACACACTGTTAGAAATGAATGAAAGTAACCCTGCAACAAACCATTAGAACTAATCTAAGCATGAACGTGTACAGACTGCAAAAGAAATAAAAAGAACACCAAAATTATACCTATCAATCTAGTTTGAAGGACAGCCACCATGCCCTAACTCTGAACCTGCCTCTCTAGAGGCTCGAAATGGGTGGAGCTATGGATCAACATACCAAAGGGAATGGGAATGAGATAATGGAGGAATGGAGCTATGAATAGCTTGAGAGTAAAAGGTCTCTCAAGGTAGTCATGTGGGCATTATAACGACAGGGAAAAATGGATGTGTTTGATGGTGACCCCACCCCTCCTTTTATAGCGTTTTTCTCCACTTAGGAATTTTAGCCCTTGGTCAGGGTTTTGGGCCCTACCTAGGGTTTTAAGCCCTTTTTCCTTATTATGTAGCTCCTTTTGGGGGATTTAAGCCCTTTTAGGGATTTTAGCCCCTTTATGGGCCTTTTAGCCCCTTTACGAGCCTTCTAGCCCCTTTGTGAGCCTTTTGGCTCCTTGGTGAGCTTTTTTGGCTCTTTTGGGGGTTTTTAAGCCTTTTTTAATTATTTTTTAGCCTTTGGGAGAAAAACATAGGCTGAAGATGGGTGTGGGGGTCAAATGGGTTAGGAGATGGATGTCTGGAAATGGTGTAGGCTAGACGAAGCATGGTGAGCAAATTTTTATGTTAACAGATTGCCCCATGATGTGTGAGGGAAGGAGCTCATCATATGACCGACAAACATCACTGGATCATTAGGATAGTGGAGAGACTTGAGAAGAAGCAGTGCTTCCTCGTTCGGGACATGGTGGCTTTTTGTTTTGTATTAATTTTGCTTCCCATCAATGGGTGAGATACAATGAATATGTGACATGTATATGGACAGGGCGGGAATTCCCATGCTCGTAACAATGTCAAAATAATAATGTGGTCTAGGATCCAAAATGCAAGAGCCGGTAATGTACAATTGTTGTTACATAATGGTTGCCTCAATAAAAGGTTGAATACAATACTGATCTGAAGAACTGATATATCAGACCCATGGCATTCTCATGGAATGCTATAGCCCCATAATTGATGATCTAATAGATCTAGAATGGTACATAAATGTAGGGAATTACTAATAGAAAGTCAAAGTCTTCGTGGTACAATATGCTGCATCAGTAATGAATCTATACCAAAGCACTGCTCTTGGGATTCTAGACACTATCTCCAACACAACACAAAAATCACAAGGGACATGAATCTGTCTGGATCCCTTTATAGACTCACCAATGTGCTAGAGTCAAGTGACACATGGGGTCTTCGACCAAATACTGCATGGACCAATACCCTGTATGAATCTCAATGGTGCGATGATGTGGTTGGAGTTGAGCACGTGAGACACAACCATCCCGACAGGCAGTAAGGACTCCTATAAAGTGGTCCAAGGAACTCATTAATGAGGTTAATGAAACCATGATACAGGGACCTCTGGGTCTATCCTCTGGAATACATGTGTTGTCGTCGACAGAGGGAGACCTGCAACTGATCAAGGAAATGATGTTTCCTTGATCGAAAGCATGAGGGAGATAACCAAGGGTGTGAGACAATCTGGGGATTGACACACTAAACTGGGGAAGAGCGGTAGGAGGGGTACATGGGACTCAAACTTCCTTTGTTCATGATGTCAGATCTGACCTGGAAGCAAATGAAACTAACTCATAGGAGAGGGATCATAGGTGTAATATAATGAATGTAACTGTAGATGGTAAATACTTGGGGGAGGGGGGGGGCAGACACTTTTGGTGTTCATGGGATCCAAGGGAGACTCAACGCAGGATACTCTGAACAAAGGTGACCCAAAGGGGGTATGTTGTCGAATTGTTACATGTGGGGTGGTTTCTAAAGACACCCTTATGGTACGATCTCGTGGATTTTTTAACGAGCCCAAGAAATTAAATGGTCAATGGTGCTTTCAATTTTAGAGAGTTTGAAAGCATGAAGAAGACTCCAATGGGGTCTATTTTTCATTGATAGTCTCTTGTGCCTGAAAAGGGATAAAAGTGTACATAGGAGAGCTCGCCCATCCTTTGGGAGATGGGAGACTTCTTTACCGTTGGTAGTCCAATCAGGCTGGGAAAGGTTAAACCTGTACTGACTGGATGGTCATTCAAATTCTTTTACAAGCATGAACGAAACCAAGTTTGCTCGATGATCTTTTCTTTATGAGAATGCTAGAAAAGAGCTTAAAGACAACCCATGATGAGCTTTTTCGCAAAGTTTGGTCCCAATGCCCAAGAACTCATAATGGGATGCATAGGGAAACGTTCTTGGCTTGAGTGTGCTAAAGTGGTCCTTTTCGTATGGTGGTCTACATAGTCCGCAAAAGGAGATAAACGAGACTATGTAGATACCCTTTCCTATACTTTAACAAGTAGGAAAGGAAGCAAGGGTGCTTGGCAATCTTTTCATTCTTTTAGGAGTAAGAAAAGAGCTTAACAGAAACTCCATTATGGTCAACCAAGCTGAGGGCACTAGTGGTTCCCGTGGTGGGACAGTGAAAGGTGGTCAAAGGTGACCAGCTGTCTAGTATGGATGGAGCAGGTGGCTCATGAACATACCAACACATGCACAGGATGATTCGTGGCAACGACACACAAATTGAGGTGACCTTCGGTAATAGGTCCGAAGAATCAGTGTAAGTTGTGGTGGATGGACTAAAATACATATGATGTAAGTACAAGTCCGGAGGCAGTTACATCCCAAATGCATGTTCTGGGAAATGGTCCGGAAACCCACGGTGGACAGGTTAGATAGTTATATGAGAAGGGCACGTAAACCGAGGTAACCTCCAGGAAATGGCCCCACAAATTACTCATAAAGCATGAGGAAATGGTCCCATTAACAAATGGAGGACGAAAAACTAAAACAAACGGTGCAAATGGCGTCCGAAACAGACTCCGTATGGCTCTGTTATGCCCGAGAGTATAAACTAGACCTAATGAGGCGTATAAATGAGTGGGGACCACTTGTCAAGTGTCATTGTCATTGTTCATTGTTGAGTTGGACAGGAGGGCCCTGAAATTCTTTTGTTGATTTCTTCTATTTCGACCGGCGGTTTCGCGATATGTGACTTGTAGGTAAGAGTTCTTGCAAAAATCATCCTTTTCAATCGTTTACTTTTTTAATTTGCTTACTTGGGACCCTCTATTGACCTGTTAGGGCTTCCACGAGTCGGGTCTCTCTTTTCAAGGGAAAAGGAGAGAATTGGTTTCCTTTTCTGGCCGTACAGGTGCGATTGGGTCGCTCCTATCATGCAGAAAGGTGCGACTGGGGATCGCTTCTGTCTGGCCTAAAAGTGTGACCCAGTCGCATCTGTCTGGTCTATGTGAGCGACCTGGTCACTGGTTTTGGTCTGACAGGTGCGACTTGGTTCTTCATGAGTTTTTTACTGAGAGCTAGGGATAAAAGCAGTTTTGGGCTAGCACAGGATGGCCCCACCAATATGGCTAGAGCGGGACTGCAAGAATATATGGAGAGATGCACTCCAAGATGCAGGTACATAGGATATACTTTCTCGCTGTGGACTCCTCGAGTTCATGGAGGTACCTTTGATTAAGAGCCTGCGAATATTACTTGAGGTATTAGTGGATTTCTGGGATCCTTAGGGGGAGTTCTTTATCATACACAGGAAGCGTATCGAGATTACATTATGGGATATTTATTTCCTCACTGGGCTCCCAATGCTGGGAGTGGTTGGCGATATGGCGCCAAAAAACTCGCACGGGGAGACACTTGATGAGCTCTACGAGAGGCACTGTTATACCTCTGCATATGTATGGGGCTCACATATTTTGATGAGTGATATTGAGAGTCTCTCGACTCGTGCAGTTGCAGCGATGGCGCTACGGATCTTGGGTTCTTCTAGGAACCACAAGATATCTGGGGGGCAGCTCCAGATGGTTGAGAGCGCTACAGGAGGCACATATTTTGGATCAGCCCAGATGTATCTGTTTACTGTTCGGCATGCCCTGAACAATGCCAAGTTGGTTGGCGGGGAATTTTTCTTTGCGTCTTTCTTGTGCGCCTTCTTCTTTGAGAGGGTTCCGACCCTTCGAACGCACATAGCAGTGCATGATGGTGGGCCTCAGGAGCCGTGGATGTGTCGATGGTGCAATATGATGATACGTGAGGGAGGCGGCATAGTGGGCCTCTTCTTTACTCAGGAACTATTGTATCAGTGGAGGAAGATCCTGGTAGTCATTAAGGACTACCCATATGCAGAGATGGACTACACTAGGGACCCGAGGATGCCTCGACCTCGAAGTCAGGCCTAGGGTCCTGATGGTATGTATGCATGATGTTTTTATGTTTATTCATTCATATATAGAGTACTTAGCTTGTTGGTAGCTATTTGATATGTCGGGACTAATGATCTCCTTGTGTGCATGTGCATATATTGGGCGGAGCCCACAAGCAGGTTACCAGCATTGCATGGGTGTGGTGGCGGGGCTGGAGTTACCTGTGCATAGGAAGGAGCACAAGGTTATCCATGATCTACAGAGACACATGGAGTGCCTCCTGGAGGGGGTGACGAATGATGGGTGGAAGTACCTAGACTAGAATCTTATTGGTGCCTGCTACCATGCTCCCCACGAGTGGGTCCCTTTGATGAGGAGGATTGCTGTTGCGGCCAAGTATGTCCGAGTGGTGGTGCATGGTGATGTGTCGATGGATGATGATGCCATCGAGGAGGAGGTAAAGGATGGCTCTAAGGAGGAGTCAGAGGAGCAGGATGATGAGTCCGACTCTGATTAGCAGCTAGGGGGAAGCTCTTAGTGCGTTGGTGCACTTAGGAATTTTTGTATCGCGATGTATATTCAGCTGAGAAAGCATATGTAGCTTCTCATTTTGTACTGGACATGTTTGGACATGCAATATATATACATTTTATGGACATGGATGCGCTTTTATGATTTTTATATGTGAGTCTTTTATGATGATGTGAAAAATGCCTAGATGATGTGTTTTTACATGTGTATGCTTATTTATGTGTGATGATGCATGACGGAATCTTATGTATGTCTCATATATGCGATGATGAATATGCGAATTTAGAATGTCGTTAGGCATTTGATTTGCTACACTATTGGGGTTTCTGGGAACATGTGTGAATGTGATGGATTCAAATGTTCTAACCATCTATTTAGTGCGCAGGAATTGGGATCATGTACCCGGTAGCGATTATTCAACTGGGAGACAAGCAGCTAGGATTCTAAGAAGATGTCGAGGTGGTGAATACCCAACTGGAGGGTGGAAACCAAGAGGCTTGTGACACCATCGTACCCAACTTGGTTGTTGGTTGCAATGCCCACACATATTCTGTCAATATGGATCAACTCATGTGACAGGGAGTAGATAACCCATGTAGCTGAGGCAAGATTTGGAGGCCATTTCCTTGCTCCGTCAGCAAATCCAATGTAGCGACACGAGGTAGGATCCATCTAGAGTAGTCATGCAAACAATATGTGAGAATTACGTCAAAAAATGTGTAAAACAAAAAAGGACCAAACTATTCTACAAGTTGTATTGCACATCACTTAAAGAGGCGATGTTAAAGGGAAAGTGGTTTGGACTTTAAGAGGGTTAGTTATCACTCCTTTGTGAGACACGATGAACCCTAGGATACGGCCCGTTGGGACACATAAAACACACTTGAAAGGGTTCAAGCAGATTTTGTACTTGCGACATTGCATGAAGGCTTGCCACAAGTCGTCTATGTGTTTTGCTTGCTTCTGTGATTGAGCAATGAGGTTTTCCAGATAGACCAACATTATGTGGATGAGGTCGCGGAAACAATACATCATGGCACACTAGAAAGTGGTTCCAGTTTTCTTTAGACCAAAAAGCATTACTCAATATGCGAATGTTCCCCATGGGATTTTGAATGTAGTCTTATAACGATCTTCTTTCTGGATATGAATTTGGTAGTATCCAGAAAAACCATCCATCATGGAAAAGGCCTCATGTTCGGCGCACACATCAATGATCTGATCAATGAAAGGTGTTGGGAAGTTGTCTTTGGAACATTCCCAATTCATATTGTGGAAGTCTATACAAACGTGAATGGTACCCTATTTTTTAATCATGAGAACAGGATTTGAAACCCACGTTGTGTAAGCAATGGGGTAATTGAAGCCAGCTGTGTGCAGCTTCTCAATTTCTTCTTTAACTGCGACGACTTTGGAAGGATGGATCGACCGATGATTTTGGCACATGAGTACCACATTAGGCCATGTGTCTATGTGGTGCTCAACAATGGATGGATCCAACCTGGGAATTTCAGTGTAGGACCAGGCAAAGATATCAAGAACTCTTGGAAGAGTGCTTTGTAGGAAGCGACTTCTTCAGGAGAGCAGGATGCCCCCGCATGATTTCCTCAAGGACCTCAATTTTGGTTGAGATGTTGATTTTAATGGTTGGTGAAATGTTGAACATGTTCCCTTCTTCGAAAGAATCAGGTGTCGGAATGTGATCTTTGAATCAATCAACTTTCCCATGAATGAAATCCTTTGTCTCAACTGAAAACTGGCCAGACAGCGACGCAGGTTCTTCGGGGATGAAGAAAGATCGATGGTGCATGTCGTCCCAAGGGTATTCAGGAGCGGTTAAGGCTTCAAGTATCTCCTCGTCATTGTAGAAGCAACGATGGGACAGATCCGAGGGGTTGTCGGTGATTGCGGAGATAAGAGGTTCTGTGGAACTGAACATCATGTAGATGGACATGGTGTCTGAAGAAGGAGGTGGGGGGTGGATCTCTTCAATCAGAGTGATATCAGATTCAAGGACATGTTTTCGAAGGTTAGCTAGGTCATTCAAAACTCAGGCAAGTCCTGACAGTGGTGAGAATAATGTCCATACAAACCGCAAAGTCCGCATGCTAGTTCATTCTCAAAGACTTGTTTTTCATTGTTGGCCCACTCAGGAGTACAACCACGAGGATGTTTTCTATTGTATCCATGGCATCTACATGTGCGTAGACCATGGGAATCTCAGGGCAGTTTTGAGTTGCATGGCCTTGTTCATCGGACACGGCGCATGGTGGAGTCTGTCAGGGTTCAGTTGTTGCTTTCATATTTTTTCCCATGGCTCTTTTTGGGTGGGGCAGGGTAGGTGCGGGTGCAGTGGTTGGTTTTTTCAGGAAAGGTGGAGGATGTGATTCCAGCGCAATGGGTTGAACAGGGGTCAACACCACTTAGGGCATCGAAGGTTGGGCCAGTGCGTTGAGGTACCACACGGGAATCCCCAATGTCAAGTTGGGTAAGTTTAAGGTAGCCATTATTGGACTACTTACGATGCCAGACGGGGGAAGAGTAAGGGAATTATATGGACTGGGAAGGAGCCCCGGTAGTTCCCTGGTGACTGCGTTTGGGGATGCGCTTGCGCTTGTGGTTGCGGATGATGTTGCGGCTGCGGTTAGGGTTTGCGTGTAATGGTGCTAGATGATAACATGCATAAATCCACAGTATCACTTAGTGTCGGTGGAGGTGACATGAAGGGGAAGGAAGTCGTCATAGAGGTGTCGACGAACAACCCAGGGCCTACATTCAACAATGATGAGGTGGTTGTCTTATTGATGGTAATGTGGACGGCAGGGATGATGTTGGCAGGTGCTATTGGCCCCTGCGGCTCATGGTAAGTTAGTTGATCCACTGTCACAATCTTCCCGTCATGAGGGAACATCATAAGGCGGAACACAATAAATGCCGTGGCTCTCATGGCGTACATGTAGCTTCGTCCCAAGAGAAGGTTATAGTATAACTGTGCATTGACCACCTCTATGTCAATTAGGACTATCTTCCTTGCTAAAGTGATGGGGACGTGTGGAAGGATGCCTTGGGGTATGGTGGGGTGGTCATCATATGCACATAGTGTAGTAGTGGATGGTCACAGGATTGGGGACCCCAGTTTCTACCAGACTAAGGTTGACAGAAAACAAGTGGATGTCCCCTCATCAACAATGCACCAATGTACAACCAAATACCGAATGGACACCAGAATTTGGAAGGTGATGGTTGATGGAATCTAGGGCTCTCCATTGTCCAAATCAAAAGTGATCAATTTGGAATCAGAGGGATCTACAACATCGAGGGAAGCTAGTAAATATTTCTGTTGTGTTGGGCATGTTTTAAGCACCTTGAGAGCAGACATGGCTGTGGGTGATTGAGCTAAATCGTCGACAATGCTATAATTCACAATCGCTCTAGTGGTGGTGTTGTTGGCGAGATGCCTGAAGGGGAGGCACGGACCTTTGGCTTCCCCATCCATGGGAGGGGAAGGAAGGTGAAGAGGAACATTGGCAGTGTTGGATGCAGATGTCGCTGATGCGTCAGCGGTATCGGTAGTGGACCCATATTGGTTCCACCTAGTCTGCAAGTTGACTTCTTCAGTTGTCAGGGATAGCAGGTGATGAACCCCAGTCTCTGCGGGAGGGGGAGTAGGGGGGGTTACGAGGGAAGGTTAGGGAAAATGTGTGGTTACTACCAACCCTTGGAGGGGTAACAAATTCTGGAGAACCATAGGTGGAGGGCCTAGTGGTGTTGGATTGAGTTGTGTTTGGGATGCCACATTAGTGCCCTACTGGGCTTCATCCTGGAGGTACTTTTTGGCGTGTCCCATGAGAGGAAACTCATGAGTGTAGTGTCTGTAGACACTGTATATCTCACATGGATGGTTGTTCTATAATGGAGCATTCCGTTGAGGTGGGTTCCACTGTTGGGGATTTTGGGTCGGTCGATTTGTTCCAGTGTTGTTGGGAGGATTCAGATGTTGGCCTCCTCCTTGCGGTTGGTTGTTACCTCGATTCCTACCTCGGTTATTCCTACCTTGCCCTTGTTGATTATTAGGGGCAGGTTGGTTGGGACGATTTTGTTGAGTAAACACTTGTCCCAAGGGTGGTGGCAGAGCTGGGGTGGGTATTGGAGCGGATTGCGCTGATGGCGCATAGTAGATGGGGGGAATTGGTGCTAAAAATTTAGTCATATGTCTCAAATATTGTTGTGTTAGCCAAACTGGTGCATAGGCATGCCGTTGTGGTGTGGGTTGTGCGTACAAGATTGTGGCTCCAAATTGAGACATCATCCTTGAATAGTCAGGGGCTTGGTTCGAGTGGGAAACACTAGGGGTGTTGGTTGAGTGTGGTGGCATCACAGGTGGTGTCACATGGTGTTGTGATTGATGGGAAATAAAGCCTATGATGCCATCCACGGCATGGGATGCCCCCGGTGCATCACGGTAGGAAGTGTCTACACACTGAGCGTCTGGAATGATGGTACAAAGGTATCCATACTGAGCGTAAATCAGGTCAAACTATTGGGCCTTCAAGATGGATTCCTCTTTGTATTAGGGACATTTAGATGCGATGTCCTTTTCTCTAGGTGGTATCAAAGTTTTTAGGAACCAATCCAAGAAGATCCTGTCATCAAGTTGAATCTTACACAAACTACGACGTCAACGCCATTCATGGATGTGGTCGGTTATGTGTGCCGCAGTATTCTGGCAGCAAGATAGCAAGATATCCATCCCTTTGTCATATCTAATGAGTATTTGGAAATACTGCAGGAACATGAAGGCCAAAGAGTTAAAAAATGGGTATTTGGATTGGGGTAGCTCAATGTACAACTTGGTTGCGACACCTATGAGGGTACGTTGGAACATCCTAAGTCTGATCGAGTCGTCTACAATGTTATTTGATGAGCACCATAGGTGAAACGTCATTATTTGGTTTTGGGGTCATTCCCCTGCCTTCCCTTCAAACTTTGGAATGTCTGATGGGAGTTTGGTTGGCATGGGAGGCTAATGGGATTGATGATAGATTGGTTTGTTGGTTAACCTGGCCAAGTCAGGCAAGCTAAGGTGAGCCATGAAAGAGAGGCTAGACCCAAAGTTAGTGAAGAAGGGACTGACACTGGTGCTAGGGTTTACAGGAATGCGATGGCCCTATGTGACTGGGGGCACCTGAAACTGACCTCCTGTGATGGGGATAGCTATCATGATTGTGGAAGGGCCACTACCCCCTGGTACAACAGGTGGGACAAAGAGTGTGGTTGGTATAGGTGTAGGTCCGCTACTATTGGGTAGCTAAGTTAAAATAGTCTGAGCAGCTGTGCTAGGACCACCGACCAGGATGGTGGTGGTGATTTGAGGCATGGACATGGGTCCACCGCCAATCAACCCTCTAGAGAAGGGATCCAGGTTTGCTCCAGCCATGGGGCTAGAGGGTGCAATGTGCAGGTGAGGCTCATATTGTTATGAATCTAAGTAAGAGTCAGAGGCTGTATGGCCTTTTGATGGTGAACAAGAGTGTCGAGAATGGTCTCGACGGTGCCAGTCTATAGACATGAACTGAGGTGGATCGCCTCTTAGGAGTGAGGAAGAACGTGGTGGATCAATGTTGTCTGTTTGATAGTGACCGGTAATGAAAATTGGACCCTAGTTTCAATGGTTTCCTATTGACTTACAGGTGGTCACTTGTCCACCAAGACTACCAGGAGACAGCACTTGGCTTTTTTCTCATGGGCATTCTAGTCAATTGGTAGGGTTCATTGCCCATTTCGCTTGGCAATTCCTCTCATTGGAAAACTACTTTGGGTTTCTCATGGTACTCCTCACAATGAGTTTTAGGGCATACCCCAAGCACTTCCCACAGTTAAGGAAATCGGGGACTTATGTCCTCAAAGTGCAAAATTTTGAATTAAAGTAAATTGGTTACTTTTAGGGGTTCGCTCGACGTCATGAACCAAGTTTGGTTGATTAATTGATGTGGTTGTGTGCACTTTTGTGAATGAGTTATGTTTATTTTAAGTCATTTTTTGCAATTATATGGTAGGCAAATGGTTCTGGTTTTTTTGCAAAGCAATGGGAAACCTGTAATGTGGAAAACTAGTAAAGGGTGCTGGGCTCTCATCAAAGTGGGAACAAGCCCACCCATAGATCCACAAGTCACCCTTCAAGCGCAAGGTTGGTCAACAGGGAGGACGCGAACACTGTTGGGGAAAATATTAAACAAATTATAACAGATATCCAACAATTTAATTGTCAACCCGGAGAGAGCGTAAACTTGTGAGGTACAGAAAAAATATATGCAGGGGTAGGCAGGCTGCCAACCCACATTTATCTAATGCATATGGTGAAATAAAACTATCTGTTGCACCAGAATCAAATAAAATTTTGAGTTTGGCATTGTTTACTTTACCAGTGGATTCTACTACGGTGGACTAATGTTCTGCCCGGTGGTTGTGAACAGCTGCATGAATCCGATGAGTGTTATCAGAATTGCTCATGGATACTTTTCGTTCCTTCTACCTGCTGCTGGTCTGCCCCTTAGGACAATCCCTATGACAATGAGGACCTCCACATCCCCAACAAGAGACATTAGGTGGTGCTTGCATGTTGCTGGGAGGAGTCCTCTGGGATGTGCTCCTTCCCCTAGATCCTCCAAAACCTCCCGATCCTCTATAGGAATTTCCCTGTGTTTGTCCTCGATTCCCATGGTTTGTTGACAAAGCCTACAATACTGAGTTAACTAAAGTGTTACCTCTCGGGGTGAACTTGTTACCATAAAGAGGAGGTCTGGATTGTCCTCTTCTGAAGTACGGTCATGGGGCCTTCCCTGTAACATACTGATTGGATACTATCAACTTCCTTCCTCCCTTTGCATCTAACATATCCTCAGCATAGCGAGCATACTCAACTGCCATGGCAACTGAAGATGGCTTCCACATACGTACTAAGGCCCTGATCTTGTAGTTGAGTCCATACATAAATCGCTCCACCTGTGGATCATCCGAGTCCAAGTATGGAACATACTTTACTAGTTCCATGAATCTAGCTTCATACTCTTCCACCGTCATGTTTCCCTATACCAAAGAATGAAAGGAACCCACCTGTTGTTCCCTATAATAAGCCGAAAGATACTTCATGTTGAACCTCTCCTCGAATAACTCCCATGAAATAGACAAAGGAGTAAGATGCAATTGTTTCTTGAGGTCTGACCACCAATTTATGGCATCGCTCTTTAGCTGGAAGATCGCCATTCTAGCCTTGGAACTTGAGGTATACTCATTTAGTGCGAAGCACCCCTTCATACCCTCGAGCCACACTTCGGCGTGTTTACCCGGTCGTCCTCCTGAGAACTCGGGAATTTTGATTTTCTGCAGCTCTCTAGAAATATCCTGAAGTGGTTCTTGCCTTGGGCCCTGTGCCCTCTCAAAGTTTTCTCGGCTCACCTGTGTGGTTTCTACCTCTACGATCCTCTCCAACTGTATGTTTAGTGTGGCCATGATGGTTTCCAAGGATCTCAATATCACCCCCATATCAGGACTGGAGGTTGTCCTTGGCGGTGTCGGTGGTGGGGTCTATGGTGGCGGTGAGGGTGGTTGACCTCGACCTCGACCCCGACCTCTGCGTGTTTGAACCATGATAGTTCCTGGCATATTCAACAACATTATGCCATTATTATCTCAATATTATAATTGCAGAGATAAAATTTAGTTATGCAATGCTTATATTTATGCATAGAGACAAATTGTCAATATTTGCGTAAAAATTGCATAGTCACTTTCATTAAACGATTTCGTCTTGGGGTTTAATCTACGCCTTAACGTTCAGCTCGTAATGCTAGTCTCAATAGTGTCTTGTTTTTCTTATTTCACATCCATCTCGCCTCTACGACTATCAGTCAAAGTTTCGGTAATGCCTTAAGTTTAATACTTGAAGTCCTGATACCATGTCCTTGTATTAAACAATTTGAAGTAACTACCCTCCAAAGTACAACATCTAAGTGTTTGTTAATTGGTCAACTACTAAATAGACAAAATATTATAAATAATGATAACAAATTTAAGCATTCAAATTTGATAGTGTCCCATTTCTCCAATTAGTCACAAAATTTATAAAAAAAAATCAAATTATTTATTATTATTATACATAATTACTATATTAATTTAATTTAATACAATTAACATTAATTTAAATATATTATAATTAACATTAATGATTTATTAAATCATAATTATGATACATTTTAAGGTAATTGTGAATAGATACATATCAACTTTTAAATTGATAAAATAAAACTAATTATAATATAACTATTGAGAATTTTATCCATGTAATTAATGGCTTAATGATTTGTTTTAAAAACAAGAGCCACGAGGTGGCAATGTCCCCGATATTGCCATTTTGTATTGCAAGAGGAATAGAACTGATTTTGTAATTGGGAATAGCTTTTGGCAAACAAAATTTTGAAGAAATTTTTTTTGTGTAAATAAAAGTCCTAATTCATAAAATACAAGCCACATGTCCCACCCTAGGCTGTTCACTTATCTATATAGTTTACCCATTGGTTTGCCATCCCAATGGAACAAGGAACCCATGGGAAGGGCTGGGCTGCATGCACGCCCTCCTCCCATAGTCCCAAGCAGGGTGCCTCCCAACAAAAGAAGGTCACTCCTTCCTCGCTCGTGAAGGCCATTTGGCTGGATGTGCTAGTGCAGGTTTGAGCTCCACACCCTCCTGCGCGAAAGAGGCTGCGAGGGGCATAATCGTTGGTATCCATGGAGTTGTTGGTGACCAAATGGAGCCCCAACTGCTCCCACTCTCACAGTCATCACTCACATAGAGTATGTGAGCCTGAGGGGTGGCCACTAAAGGAGAGATGCTGTGGTGAATGAGGCATCCTAGAAGCGCTTTCTGCGGCCCGTCAGGGTCTTTGAACAGACCTGCCCAACTCCTTAAGGCTTAATGCATGAGGGTTTTACCATCTAGTCCATGACAGTACTTGCATGATGCTGAAGGGGAACGATGGTCGGAGTACAGTTCCAAGCTCTCTGGATTTATAATTCTGGGATTTGCTTCAACGTAGCTCAATGCAGCACTAATCTAGAATTTTTACTAGCTAGTTAACTTTGAAGGCCCCTCTCTTCGGGGAAATGAAAGTAGTTTGATTAGAAGCTTTGGAGGCATGGCCGTGACTTCCGTTTGCATTCACTCCCTCCCTAATTCTCTTCGTCAAAACCAGTCGATGACATTCCATCCCACTTCTGCCATTGTAAATCCTTAAATTCCCTGGCATTGCTTTTACCCCATCATTCCCAATACATTAAAATTTTCTTCAGCTATGACCACTACAAACTCTGCATGGAGAAGGCGAACGGAAGCTCGGACGGTTTTCTCTACAAATGAAAACTGCGTGTTTGAAGGCAATGATGGATATGATGAAGATGAGAGCTCTTGGGTGAAGGAGGCTTGGGCGATTTGCTCTGGTAATACTACGCGCATGAAAGATAGCCGTGAATATGGTGATGTTTCAAATAGCATTATCTGTTTCATATCTGACATTTCAGCGCACTTTATTATTTAGTTGCATGGAAAAATATCTTTTCTGGAATAATTATCTCTGGCTTTCAATCCTAAAACAGACCTCTATGTATCGTTCATCTCTTCTTTATTACAAATATAGGAAAGGTTGCTTTTTATGAAAGAGGAAAATAATGCTTCTTATTTCTCTGTAGTAAAATCCATGGAGAAATAGAAAAGAAATACATAACTGACAGGTAAGGTTTGTTAAATTATTTTGTATTTGTCAACACAAGTTTCATGTTCAGATTGTATGTGGTACGAATGTTGGCATATACTGTCCATTATAAAACTTTGTGAACCTGATATTTCTATTGAAACTACAAAGAAAAGGACTGATTGATGATCAAGTTTGTAACCCTTTCTAGTTGTCTCCAAAACTCTAGCGATTTATTGTTTAAATTATATTCCACTAAATTTCTATTAGCAAAAAACTATGTTAACCCTTTCCAATTGCCTCCAAAACTCTAGCGATTTATTGTGTAAATTATTTTCCACTGAATTTCTATTAGCAAAAAACTATGTTACTAACAGTTACTATTATGTAATTTAGGTCATTATGTAGGTGTGTCGACACACATTCCTACCTGATCTAGAACTTGTTTTTAGCCCAATCATCAAATAATCCCAAACAATTACAGCATGCCCACATAATTTCTTTATGTACAACTCTTACAATTAATTTTATTATATATATATATATATATATATATATATATATATTATTTTTTATTTTTTTTCATTCCAATATATCAATTGCGAGCCCCCTGGTTCCAAATTTGGAACCATGGCTCTGATACCATTCTGTAATGCTCTGCTTGCCCGACAGAGCACTAAGTCTTATCATGTAACAACAAAATACATTTACTCTTATTCTGATTTTCAGTATTCATTTATTTATGCAATAACGATAGAAGGTTTTGTATAAGAAGAAAGAAAATTTTGTAATGCTCTGCTTTCCCGGCAAAGCACTAAGTCTGATCATGTAACAGCAAAATACATTTACTCTTATTCTAATTTTCAGTATTCATTTATTTATGCAATAACGAGAGGGTTACATCGAAAAATACCTGAACTTTAGTAAGCTGAAGATAGTCCCTGAATCCTTCTCATGTATCCTTCCCTCTCCCTCGTCTGAGCCTCTTCTGAGCCTTGATGCCAATCCGGATGATCCACCCTGCTGACCAGCGTTGAACCTGCTGGCCCTAGGAAACCGACGGGTTTCCTAGCCCTCGAGCCCACATGCCGATAAATCCGATAGCAACTTCCTTGTTTGATGAGTGTAATTATTCCTCTGGAGTTAACCCCCTCCTCCAATTTTCTTCCCTCTCTATTCCATCACCTTCTTCCCTTTGTTCTTCTGTAAAAATTCTCTCCTGACTACTCTCCAAAATAATCATCCCCCTTTCAACCATTCGATCCCCCTCCTTATACCTCCTTCCCCTTCCTTCTTCCATCACCTCTCTTCTTCCACTGCCTCCTTCATAAAAATAATAAGTATTAATTAGTTCTTTCTTGGGCAGTCCAACCCATTCAGTTAATTTAAGACATTTGTTTACACGTAAATAGATTTTCTTGATTTGTACAATTCTTCACCCCCGATGAGGTGGTGGGAAATTACTACATGCTTATCCTATGGAATTGAACGTGTTAATTCAAACATAACCAACTGTCATAAAATTACACCAAATATTGTTTGTTTAATGTTTTATGCTAAATGGTAAAATAATGGTAATAATAATATTGTAAATTAGTATATGTTATTACTAACTTAATAATAAGTACTTAATAATAAACACTAATAATATATAATAAAATAAGTTAATAATAATTATTATTAATCAATAAATAACTAATTGTGGTATTATTATTAATTGATTGAAATGATAACATCGACATGTTTATGTTTATTATTAAGTCCCCCCGCACATTGATTTTTAATAAATAAGGTACATTTACAGGTTTAAATAAATCACAATTACTTAGTTAACCCATCCAACTATTTAATGTTTTTCAATTAATATTTCATACTAGCGTGCATGTGAGGTGTGCATGCATGGCCAGTACATGCACAAGCTGCACATGCACTATAGCAAAAACCCCTAAATTATAGCTAATACAAATAATATTTCACGCAACAAGACCAATATACAGATATAATATGATTTCTTTTGACATTCAGAGTTATTTAACAGTTATGTTCTTATTAATCAGTCAATTAAGATTGGTACCTACCATCACTAATCCAGTATCATAAATGTCCAACACTCAACATTAATAACTAATATGTCAAACCATCCTAACCTACGTCCGCATCCTCCCTTTCCTTCCTCTGCTAGTACAAAGTGGATGCCAGCTGTACTGACCTTCCCACATAGAACCTGAGAGCGGTAGCGTCGGCTAACTAGCAGACCTAGCCTCTCCTAGTAGGCATCCGACCATTGTCATCACAATAACTTGGCGAGCGTGGCTCAGCACTGCCCTCCCACGACCTCGGGTATCAAAGTGACATAGGGTGGGAAATGCATCCATCCCTCTCAACATACTAGGTATATACTCCATCAAACCATACTGCGTTGCTATCGAGTTTATTGGTATGTGCCATCGTACCATCACTTGGAAATTAAGGCTCTCTTCAAGATATTTATTGAGTCATACTTTGCATCACACACTTGGCTATCACATAGCCCCTGTACCCTGCAGGTTAGCACTATGCAAACATGCATTCATAACAATATTAAATCAATAGTTGGTCCATATTATCAATATTTTTTCCTTTCATCACATAAAATCACAAAATAAATTGCATCATGGATGGGTGCCCATGTACCATCTCATACATATCACATCATATCAAGGATTACAATCAACTATATGTTTTTGTTATGAAATAAATGAATCTGATGACGACTACCGCATGATAATCGCATAAGCACAATAATTTCATATAAATGATAATCATCATAACATCATAATCAAAGCATCTACATAGGTATGTTAATCATCCTAACATCATGATCAAAGCATAATATAAGCATGATAACATCATAATATCATAATTAGAGCATAATCCTGATAACATCATAACATCAGTAAATAATCACATATAACATGCCAAAATATAGTTTATGAAGTATAGTTGAGTCCACAGATAATAAGTAAATACAGTGTAATGATTCTGAGTGATAAATATGCTGGAGTCAAAATATGGGGCACTACATACACCCACCCTTCAGGAAACTTCATCCCGAAGTTATGGTCAAAATAGTGAGGGAAAATCTCGACGCATAGTCTCTGTGTCCTCCCAGGTAGCAGATCCTAGGCTATACTTGTCCCACTGGACCTTAAATTGGTCCACGTGTTGACTGCAGAGCTGTCGAACCCTATGATCCAGTATACGTAATGGTTCGGTCGTGAAGGTTCCCTCGTCCGAGACCTGCAAGTCCTTCCAATGAATCTTGTGAGACTCATCGGCTATGTAATGTCGCAATACAAGTGGGGTGGCAGTGCAAGATGATAAGCTACCAGTCCGATTCTTTCAAGAATCTCGAATGGCCCTATAAAGCGAGGTGACAACTTGGTCCCCTTTCCAAACTGAATGGTACTTTTATTCGGTTGGATGCGTATAAATACGCGATCCCCTACCCCATAACTTCTATCAATTCTGTGTGCATCAGCATAACTCTTTTGTCTATCCTGTGCTTCTTTAAGCCGCTTCCTGATCTGTACCACTTGCTCTTCCATCTCCTGAAGAAACTCAGGCCCAAATAAAACACGATCCTCCAACCCGTCCCAAATGAGTGGAGTCCTGCAAGGTCTCCCATACAATGCTTGGTATGGAGGCATACCAATGGAGCTGTGATGACTGTTGTTATATGCAAACTCTACTAGAGGAAGATATTTCTCCCACTATGTCTGCTGATCCATAACATACATCCTAAGCATGTCCTCCATTACCTGATTCACCCTCTCTGTCTGCCCATCTGTCTCGGGATGATAAGCTGAGCTTAAGTTCAGCTGGGTCCCTAATGCTAACTGCATGCTTGTCCAAAATCTAGATGTAAACTTAGGGTCTCGGTCAGAAATTATCTTCTTTGGAACTCCATGAAGGCATACAATTTCATTTATGAATACCCTTGCTACATCCGTCACATCATAAGTGTCTCTCACTGGAATGAAGTGGGCACTTTTGGTCAGTTTGTAAACCACCACGAGTATAGCATTATGTCTCAAGGATGTGAGGGGCAATCCCACAACGAAGTCCATGGAAATGACTTCCCATTTAGTCTTAGGAATATCATGAGGCTGTAAGAGACCGGCTGGGTGTCGATGATCTGCCTTGAATTGCTGACATTCTAGGCACTTCGAAACAAAATCCACTACATCGCTCTTCATACTGGCCCAGAAGAAGAGCTTCTTCATGTCTGCATACATCTTCTTCACTCCAGGGTGCGCACAATAATGTGCCCTATGGGCCTCTCTAAGGATTGCTTCCCTGGGATCGCCTTCTTTAGGGATATACATCCTCCCTTGGTACCGTAGCAACCCATCTTCCTCAATATGGTACCCAGAATACTTCGACTCACACTTCTTCCCACTTTGAATATCTGAGGTTACCTTTATATACCAACCATCTCCCAAGAGTTGTTCAAGCACTTTCTCCTTCAAATCCACTCTCAAGGGGATTAAGGAGAAAATCCTCGGCCTTCGGCTTAGAGCGTCTGCCACCACATTCTCCTTTCCTTTGATATATGAGATACCAAAGTCATACTCACTCATGAACTCACTCCATCGTCGTTGCCTAGCATTTAGGTCCCTTTGTGTAAAAATATACTGCAAACTCTGATGATCTGTTTTAAGTGTGAAACTTATGCCAACTAGGTAGTGTCTCCATAATTTTAGTGCCAACATTACTACTGCCAATTCTAGATCATGTGTGGCATATTGCTCCTCATGAGGCTTCAACTTACGAGATGCATAAGCTATTACCCCACCTTCCTGCATTAGAACTGCTCCTAACCCTTGCTTCGAGGCATCGGTACATACCATGAAGTCTTTATCCATGTCTAGCACCTGTAAGATTGGTGCACTCATCAGCAATCTCTTTAATTTAGCAAAAGTGGCATCACATTCATTGGTCCACTCATATCGGATTCCCTTTCGCTGCAAGGTGGTGATGGGTTTTGCAATTTTGGAGAATCCTTCCACAAATCTTCGGTAATACCCTGCTAATCCTATGAATCTACGCACCTCATGCGCATTTTTTGGAATTGGCCAATCCTTGATGGCCTTCACCTTTTCTACTGAGATCCCTTCTCCTGAGATGATATGCCCTAAGTAGTGAATCTCCTTTTGAAAGAAAGAACACTTTGACAATTTGCCAAATAGTTTATGTTCCCTTAAGCAAGTTAAGACTAACAGCAAGTGCTCCTCATGCTCCTTCTCGTTCTTAGAATATATAAGAATGTCATCTAAGAATACCTGAACAAAGTGGTCCAAGTAATTTTGAAAGACACTATTCATGAGGCTCATGAATACTGCTGGAGCATTGGTCAAACCAAATGGTACTACTACGAACTCATAATGCCCAAATCGAGTTCGAAAAGCAGTCTTAGAAATGTCATTTTCTTTAATCCTGAGCTGGTGATACCCTGACCGCAAATCAATTTTAGAGAAGACTGATGCACCTTTCATCTGATCAAATAGGTCATCAATTCTTGGTATAGGATACCTGTTCTTCACTGTGGCTTTGTTCAAATCCCTATAATCTATGCACAATCGCAAAGATCCATCCTTCTTCTTAACAAAGATCACCGGTGCTCCCCATGGTGAGATACTAGGTCTAATTAGTCCCAAGTCTAGCAACTCTTTTAACTGGATCTGTAACTCTCGAAGCTCAGGGGTTGTCATTCTATAAGGAGTCTTTGAGATCGGCTCCGCACCGGGTTTCAGTTCGATCGTGAAGTCAAGCTCTTGTTCTGGAGGTAGTTGTGGAATTTCTTCTAGAAAGACATCCTTGAACTCAGATAATACTGGGTAAGGATTCAAGGAAGGTCCTTTACTATCGCTCACCGTCTCAACTACAAACAACTGACATCCTTGTTGTAAACACCTCTTAGCTTTCACCGCAGAGATGAAACAGAGGGATATTTTCCTCTTTCGACCCTGGATTTGAATTGCTCGACCCTCATCATCAAGGCACAAGATTTTCTTTGCATAGCAATCCATGAAAGCTCTATGGTCTTCTAACCAATCCATGCCGATAATGAGGTCATAGGTGCCCAAATTGGTGACATAAGTGTCCATCTTAGTGGTGCATACTCCTAAGTCAACTTGACACCCCCTTACCTTAAGACCTACTGCCTATTTAACCCCTGAATCCATCTCGACCGATTCAAAATCATCGTCCTCGCAGGCTACCAACCCACATTTATCTAATGCATATGGTGAAATAAAACTATCTGTTGCACCAGGATCAAATAAAATTTTAAGTTTGACATTGTTTACTTTACCAGTGGATTCTACTACGGTGGACTGATGTTCTGCCTGGTGGTTGTGAACAGCTGCATGAATCCAATGAGTGTTATTAGAATTGCTCATGGATGCTTTTCGTTCCTTCTACCTGTTGTTGCTCTGCCCCTTAGGACAATCCCGTTGAAAATGAGGACCTCCACATCCCCAACAAGAGACATTAGGTGGTGCTTGCATGTTGTTGGGAGGAGTCCTCTAGGATGTGTTCCTTCCCCTAGATCCTCCAAAACCTCCCGATCCTCTATAGGAATTTCCTTGTGTTCGTCCTCAGTTCCCATGGTTTGTTGACAAAGCCTACGATACTGAGTTAACTGAAGTGTTACCTCTCAGGGTGAACCTGTTACCATAAGGAGGAGGTCTGGATTGTCCTCCTCTGAAGGACGGTCATGGGGCCTTCCCTGTAACATACTGATTGGATCCTATCAACTTGCTTCCTCCCTTTGCATCTGACATATTCTCAGCATAGCGAGCATACTCAACTGCCATGGCAACTGAAGATGGCTTCCACATCCGTACTGCGGCCCTGATCTTGTAGTTGAGTCCATACACAAATCACTCCACCTGTCGATCATCCGAGTCTAAGTATGTAACATACTTTACCAGTTCCATGAATCTAGCTTCATACTCTTCCACCGTCATGTTTCCCTGTACCAAAGCATGAAAGGAACCCGCCTGTTGTTCCCTATAATAAGTCGAAAGATACTTCATGTTGAACCTCTCCTCGAATAACTCCCATGAAACATACAAAGGAGTAAGATGCAATTGTTTCTCGAGGTCTGACCACCAATTTAGGGCATCGCCCTTTAGCTGGAAGATGGCCATTCTAGCCTTGGAACTTGAGGTATACTCATTTAGTGCGAAGCACCTCTTCATACCCTCGAGCCACGCTTTGGTGTGCTTACCCGGTTGTCCTCCTGAGAACTCAGGAATTTTGATCTTCTGCAGCTCTCTAGAAATATCCTGAAGCGGTTCTTGCCTTGGGCCCTGTGCCCTCTCAGAATTTTCTCGGCTCACCTGTGTGGTTTCTACCTCTAGGATCCTCTTCGACTGTCTATTTAGTGTGGCCATGATGGTTTCCAAGGATCTCAATATCACCCCCATCTCAGGACTGGAGGTTGTCCTTGGCGGTGTCGATGGTGGGGTCTATGGTGGCGATGAGGGTGGTTGACCTCGACCTCGCCCTCGACCTTGACCCCGAACTCTGCGTGTTTGAACCATGATAGTTCCTGGCATATTCAACAACATTATGCCATTATTATCTCAATATTATAATTGCAGAGATAAAATTTAGTTATGCAATGCTTATATTTATGCATAGAGACAAATTGTCAATATTTGCGTAAAACTTGCATAGTCACTTTCATTAAAGGATTTTGTCTTGGGGTTTAATCTATGCCTTAACGTTCAGCTCGTAATGCTAGTCTCAATAGTGTCTTATTTTTCTTATTTCACATCCATCTCGCCTCTTCAACTATCAGTCAAAGTCTCGTTAATGCCTTAAGTTTAATACTTGAAGTCCTGATACCATGTCCTTGTATTAAACAATTTGAAGTAACTACCCTCCAAAGTACAACATCTAAGTGTTTGTTAATTGGTCAACTACTAAATAGACAAAATATTATAAATAATGATAACAAATTTAAGCATTCAAATTTGATAGTGTCCCATTTCTTCAATTAGTCACAACATTTTAAAAAAAAATCAAATTATTTATTATTATTATACATAATTACTATATTAATTTAATTTAATACAATTAACATTAATTTAAATATATTATAATTAACATTAATGATTTATTAAATCATAATTATATACATTTTAAGGTAATTGTAAATAAATACATATCAACTTTTAAATTGATAAAATAAAACTAATTATAATATAACTATTGAGAATTTTATCCATGTGATTAATGGCTTAATGATTTGTTTTAAAAACAAGAGCCATGAGGTGGCAATGTCCCCGATATTGCCATTTTCTATTGCAAGAGGAATAGAACTGATTTTGTAATTGGGAATAGCTTTTGGCAAACAAATTTTTGAAGAATTTTTTTTTTGTGTAAATAAAAGTCCTAATTCATAAAATACAAGCCACATGTCCCACCCTAGGTTGTTCACTTATCTATACAGTTTACCTTTTCAAAAAATGAAAAGATCAAATATTATTTGACTAGCCATTTAGTTTTAATTTGACTAGCCATCTAGTTTTAATTTGCTTATTCATTCGTGTGATTTATGGTATATTAAGAGGCTATGCAAAAGCTCTTATATATTAAGAGGCAACAAAGAGTACAAGTACATATTACTCATTACTCAGTGTTCAAATCATACAATCAAGAATATGATTAATAAAGAGTATAAGTAAATATTAAATATTACTATGTAATATAGTGTCTTATTACAAGATAAACGAAAAAAAAAAACATTTAAAAATTATATAATGGGTAAACAAATATTTTGCTCCCAAGACAATTATCACACTATAAATGCACACAAAAAAACATCGTGGTCAAATTTTGATGATAGATTATATATAGAAAACAACTTAACTTTATTCTATTTAATTGAAAACCACGCTCTATCTCTAATAATCTAAGTAAAAATTAATTAGGAAAACAAATAAGCTTCGAACATAAATGAAAAAGAAAAAAAACCAATTATAGAGAAAATGTACAATCAAATATAAAAATGTAAATTTTGACATATATATATATATATATATATATATGAAAAATAATAAATTGGTTAGATTTTACATTAAATTTTTTGAAGTTATAAAATATAATATTTAATTACCTTTAAATTAGTCATTCATTCTTTTTTTCAGA
>LPNX010487734.1:217869-233582 GCA_001517045.1 Pseudotsuga menziesii | reverse complement strand
AAACCCAGCAATACTTCCCCACATTCGTGGATGGTAGAGGTGGTAAACCGCCGACCATCCTAGCAGAAGGCCTAACCCCAAAGGACTCAAGGCTCGAACCCATGACCTCTTCCCGAACCGAAAGAGTGTGCGCACATCTTACCAATTGAGCTAACCCTTGGGGCTTAGTCATTCATTCATTGTATTAACGATGTTAAAAAAGACAACAAAGCTCTTCCACATAACAAAAAATATTAATATTTTATATAATTGTGAAATCTATTACTTTTACTCTTTATGTATCTATCTCTATCTGTATAAAAATCTGGTTATATTTCCCTATAAGTTAGTTCAACTAGAATCTCTCTAGTTCTCGAAAGTAAAGTAATATGTCATTATTCTACACCATCGAATGAATATCACCAGTAAGTAAAATAAAACAAAAAAATATTAATATTTTATATAATTGTGCAATCTATTACTTTATTTTTTATTTTTAGTTTTTTAGTTCTACATATGGATTTCATATTCTTCTCAAATTAAATATATTTTACATCTTAATTATGAATTCCTCTCAAGTGAAAAGTACACAAACATTTTCATCTCAATCTGAAATTCATCTATTAAATTGAAATGTATGAAAGAAAAATGAGCATATCAATTTGAAATTCATTTGTTTAATTTGAAGGATCATCCAATTAGTTTGAAATTTATTTGTTCAATTTGAAGGATCATCCAATTAGTCTAACAATATCTGGGACTCTTCAAGAAAGATGAAACGCAGATCCTTGAAAATAATACAATAAGTATGAAAAAACAAGAACAGTCCTTGTGTGAATAGTTGTATTTTAGCATTTTTTTTCCCCCCGCCCTTACATAGTCTCATTATTGATAGATGGAGAGTATTGTGTGAGCAAATGTTGGGTGTGTGTTTTCTTTATAACATGGAATCTTTATAGTTTTCCTGTTTTTCTTTTTTTATTCTATTTACTGCAAGAGTAAGAGTGAGCATTTTTATAGTTCAATATTTGTAGAAATGCAATGCATGTTCCATATTTTGGTAATTATTTGAATTAAAAAGAGGAAGAAAACAAAGATCTTAAGATAATGAAAGGTGCATGATAATGACCTGAACGGGACAGGTATATCCTTCACACTTGGCATAGCCATAATTATTATATTTTTTTATAGCTTTGACACTTGGCATAGCCATAATTATTTATTTTTTATATTTTTTTAAATACATAACGAAGCCAGATAAAATAGACTCCAAAAATGTTTGTAGCTTCCACCAACCTTAAAAAATGAGCCATTCATAAAAATAAGAAGAAATTTGCAAAAATATTGTCTGCATAAGCCGCTGCCGATTCTACCGACACCTGGAGCACTAATTATTAAATTAAAATACAACCAATTACAAAGGGTTAATTGTAAGCACTAGTTTTACTATATTTTGAATGCATTTTTCATTGGCAATATCCAAAAACAAATATCGTTGATATTTGATATCAATGATATTGCATTCTAACACTTTTCATGAAATTAAATATAAGATCAAATTAAATATAAGATCATACGTTGTTCCTAATTATGCAGATGTATTTTAAAGCAAAGGCAAGCAACGAAATAGAATGGAGAGTCATAACTCGTAACATCTTCAAGTGGGCCAGTAAGTTCTGAAAAAACTATTGTTTTCTAGCACTATTTTACGGCAGCTACATTAAAAATTTTCTGATGAGTGCCGGAGAACTTATGTCAATACTTCATCTGATTCTGGCATTGTTCATTTCCTTAGCAATACTGGAAAAGTTAATATCAATACAAAAACAAAACCTAGAGATAAAAATAGAAAAATTAGTGTGTGCACATTTCAAGCAATCACTGGATTTGTTATTAAAACAATGACCATTTTCTGACTTGGTAAAAAGAAAAATCTAACAACAATCAGAAGCGATTTACTATGTAAACATACCATCAATGTTTGGAACCATTCATTATTTACCATTTAGAGCTGATTCAACAACAAGGCCAAGCAGCTCATGCCCCTAGCGACTTGGACTCAAATAGGAGAAGGTTTCTAAATACATTAGTTTTCAAATAAAAATAATATCATGAGCTTTTCCAAACTTCTTGTCTGCATATCTAGCACAATGAACCAGCAAATAGGTACATCAAAGTTTGATAAGGCCAACACGAATGAATGGAGGCACATATTGAGTGACGCTGGCGATAGAGGACACTCTTGTGCTATCCCATGGATAATTGTAATTAACCCCATCCTTGTTCGGTGCAGATGAGTCCATTATGGAGTTGTATTTGCAATTGTGAGTTTGTAATCACTGTTTTAATTCTGTGCAGACAAAATATCAAAAGCAGGTTGGGAGAGGCTTCTGGTTTGTTTTCTTCTATAAATCTTATATCCGTGCAGCCGGAGATGATGTAAACGTGGTCAAATTTGTATTCATTTTGTACCAATAGTCAAGACATAGGTTATAGATTTTTTTTGTTTAAGAAAGTATTCTTCCTTTAAAAACATAAAATTTAATGGTAAGGATGATAATGGCCATTCAGTGTTCCAATAAGAGGCACTAATGACATCATCTGTGTATCACTTTTATTGACTTTTCGTAATGGATGTATTTTATTGAATGGCTGCTATAAAACATCTTATGCTCGACACTGCAGTATTTGTTGTCCATTCTTCATAACTTTCTTTCTGAAGGTGGAGTCAAAACAAAAATTATTGAAGAGAATAACAAACAAATTTATGTTTTGTTGTAGAAGGGTATTACAACTTACACAAGAAGGAGTATACTACAATAAGAACCAAGAATGATCGGAGTAGCTAACCATCACTGTCTCCACCCAAGCCTGGCATAAAAAGAACAATGCAAAGACAAAACTAAATGAATGAACAAAGATATAATGGAAAACAAACAAAGAGGCTCAGCAACAAAAGAAAAAAAGGTTAGTATTTACCTACATATTTGAGCACAGGCTTTACCTGCCGCGAAACAAGTTTGGGGTTTGTCAAATACCCAAGAGAGCATGCTCACAGTCATAAAGAAAAGGAAAATGAAACCTTGTCCAATACCCAAGAGAGCACACTCACAATGGTAGAGCAGAAGAATACCTATAATCTAGAAAATGAAACTAAATCCAAAATAAACCAACCAAGAAACAATGAAAGAGAACTGCTTAGTTGTGGAAGAGGCCAAACAATCCCGAACAATCCAGAAACAAACAGTAACAATTAAGGAAACAACTCTGAGCAAAGACATTAACTCAAGAGCTTGTCAAATAAATTCTACAACCAACCCAACCCACTCTCCAAAGCCCACTATGTGAATAGATTCATTACAAACGAAAATAAGTGAAAAGTGGAAAACACATTAAATCCCCTGACATAATCTCATCGCCACATCCCCTGACATGAAATCTAAGGATCGCTTCACCACAACCCCGACAAATGAGCACATAGTAAAATGTTATTTTTTAATAATAAAAATTAAATACGAAAAACCAGACCATACTCCAAACATTGGATTGACTACCAACTACTACCAACTACATTTTTTTTTTAACTCGGGCATAAAATGTCCCGCCATTGCTTTTCAATGGCCGCGTGGCAGTTGATATGTGCTTGACTTCATGTGTGTTTGGGCTGCTTTGCTCGGGCAGAAAAAGGTTCATTCTCGATAGCCAATGTAAGTGGGTCATCGCTGTAATTGGCTCATGGGCTGGGATCATGGGCTTTGCCACTTGGCTTGGCATGGCTACTTTGATTGGCTACCAGACTCAGTTGGGCTCAGGGGATGAGCTAGATATAATCAGTGTCGATACATTTATAAATCATTAAAGCTCATAACTGATATTTAAAAATGCAAATATATGATTTTGATCATATATTTGTATTAAAACATAAACCCACATTATTTGCATGACTGTAACAATATTAAAATATAAACCAATATTATCTAGATTAGTAAATGAGTAAATATTAATGTAGAGTGTGTAAATTAACAATACTAATTATTCATTTTTCTTTAGACTCTCACTTAAAATGCATAACCCATTGTTTTAATCAGACGTTAACGCAGATTTAAGAGTCTGACCTCGAGAATGCTGTGTTACCTTAATGAGTGGAATCTAATGCAAAGAAATTAAACATGGCTAAATAAAATAAAAGTTTGTAACATATCAAGCTACCTACCTCAAATCAAAGGTGGAGAGGAAACGTTAAGAAAGTAATTCATCCATCGTTTCTATGAACAGAGCTGCACTACCACTGCCAGGATCAACCGAGAACGAATCAATAAGTAATATTCTGGACAAGTAAAACTTTTTATCATATTAAATTTTAACTATAAATTAAATCAAATTATAAGTTGATTAGAGCTTAGTGTTGCAATAGGATGCTGCTGGAGTGGAATCCACAACCATAAATGAAGGGAGGGCTGGCCAACCACAAATGGCGTTTAATTGAAAAATTAAAACAAACAGAAAAACTTACTGCAAAACATAAAACAGGGCCGGCCGGAAAACGAAAAACAAAAATAAACAGGGAAAATGACTACCATACACCACAACCCACAAGAAATTAATTAAAAATATATATAAAAAAACAAGAAGTAGAAGCAAAATTATGAAAATCCCCAAAGTCCGACCCATTGTTTCCATTGCACGAGCTCCATTTTTTCTGCTTTCACTGTATCACCTGTAAAACCGAAACCCATTGAATTTAACATCAACTGGAGTATAAACTTTAAAACGTTCTACGATTTATCGAACATAAACATATAACAACATAAATATAACTATATACCAACAAGCAACTCTTTGCTATTCGATTCATTTTGTGATATAAAGATCCCACATCCTCTTTAACGAAAATGGATTCACAAAATTCTGTGAAATGAAACTGCACTTGAAATCAGCAAAAGGACTTTTTATTAATAAATTCTAATGGGATGTGAACCAGTGATCTACTCGCACCTCATTATCTAAAAAAAACATATAAAAATGTCTTCACGAGCAAGCAATTGCAGTGCCCGCCCTCCTAAAAATCCATTTCATCCAAGCTGCAGGGGTGGCAATCATAGAATGAATAAGCGTACAGGTAATTGCAGTGTGTTCATTGAGGCAAATGAATCAACAAACCCAAAAACCAAAAAAAATAAAAGGGAGGTGATCTACTCGCACTTAATTACCTGCATTATCGTATAACACTGTCCTAAGGATTTTACATATGGTAACATAGCCATTTTATGTCCTACAAGAATTGGTAAACTCAACCATTAGAGAAAAAACTCAAAAAGGTAGGGATTATGTGATGATAACAGAGAATGGAAAAATTTGTAAACCCGATCATTAAGGGAAAAGATAAAGATAACACGTTGATACCAGAGAAAGAAGAGAGGCCGAGTACTATACAATTTTTTGTTGCAAGTTCTGGGGTGATAGAAATTCTGGCAGAGTACATTCCGTGAGAGCGATGTTATAGCCATGACATTTGAATAAACATCCAATATTCAAGCTACAGAGATAGAATCAAGGAATTAGTATAAGTGCAAGCAATTGCAGTTTGAGTGGAAATTATGGAATGGAAATCATGGAACTAGTATAAGTACAAGCAATTGCAGTGCGCGCCCTCCAGAAAATCCAATCCATTCAAGAAAATCCAATCTATTAAAGCTGCAAAGGTGGCAATCATAGAACGAATAAGAATACAGGCAATTGCAGCCTGTTCGCTGAGATTAAGGAATCGACAAGCCAAAAAACCCAAAAAATTAAAATGAGAGGTGATTTACTCGCACTTCATTATCTGCATTATCGTATAACAATGTTATGAGGAATTTACAGATGGTAGCATTTTATGTCCTGCAAGAATTTTACAGATGGTAGGATTTTATGTCCTGCGAGAATTTGTAAGCTCAACCATGATGTTGACATAGAATCCAAAAAATTGTAAACCAGATTATTAAGAGAAAAGAATACAGATTATGGGTTGATACCAGAGAGTGAAGAGAGGCCGAGTAGTATACAAACTTCTGTTGCAACTTCTGGGACGATGGAAAAAGTTCTGGCAGAGTACATTCCGTGAGCGCGATGACATGCATTCACGCTACAGAGATGGAAATCATGGAGGTAATAGAAGTACAGGAAATTGCAGCGCTCACCCGTCACAAAATCCAATTCATTAAGGCAGATGATATAATTATTACATCACCTACCTACATCCAACCATGTATTAAGGTGTTGCATTGAATACTAATCCGTGCATCAGCTTCGGAAAGGTGCATGCAATAGACACATAGAAAAAACTAAGTTAATGTTGTTGACGTTAGCCTGCCACCGGGTCCTGGGGCACAAAGTCCCACGCCTACGTCACCTATATAAACCAATTAAAAGCAAGATAAATCAATATTTAAATAATTCCCAAAAAAAAATTAATACAAACTATAGCAAAAATTATATGATTTTGTTAAAGTTGCAACAAATTACTTCAAATAATCGCCTTGAGCGATTCATATATATCCCCTCGGGCGGGGACATAATATTGACTTTATTTTATTTTCAACATATTTCAAAAGTTTTATTTTGCCTATAACACTATAATAAAATTACTTCATAAAAACTTAATGATAAGAAAAAAATTAAATTTTAATACCTATAAATACAATTAGGTATAAAAAAATAATAATAATAAAAATAAATTTTAATACCCATAAATACCTAAATTGCGAGCAATCTAGTTTCCAACCTGGTTATTCCTTTTCTCTTACCCACCGAGGTTATTATGCTAGATACTAACAACAGAGAATTGTGCATATAAACAAAAAACAGGTTGAACTTTTCGAATTGGTACGGTGCGTTATATATTGTGGTTGCTCCAGACACAAGATAAATTTTGTAATCAATTCTCTTGTGGTCCATACTTCGGTTAATTTTTTCAGGAAAAATTGAATTTATTTATTTATTTGTTTATACCAAAGGCAAATCGTCTATCTCTGTCCCTCATTCACCAGTCACTTTATCAATGTAAAAAAGACACTTTAATTACATTATACCGGCCAAAATATATTGAGCATTTATGGTTTGCTAAGAAAGCTGGCGGTCGGCCACTAATCAAAGATGTTCCTTAATACAATAAATCTACTTTACGAACTAACTCTCCTACTGCACTAACTAAGAAACCTTATAATTAAATATTTTAAAGAATTTTAGTTATTTAACAATTGAAAATTTTAAACACCTTTCAAGAAAAACAAAAAAAATAAAAAATAAAAGTTGTTTTTAAAATAACAAAATATATAAACACTAAAGCTAATTTATACGTGCGTACCTTAACTTTTTAACTTCCAGCATCCAAGCCACCCGGCCTCACAGAATCGTCCCATAATCCATCTAAATTTGTTCATTTTATAAATAAGATGTTGTAAAACCCTAGCTCCTATCTTACATGGCTCCTCCTCGCTCTACCACAGATCCACCCACAGACTTCCTCGTCCGTGGTTTGCCTTCCCAATGGAACAAGGAGCCCATGGGAAGGGTTGGGCTGCATGCATGCCAGGCGGGCTGCATGCACGCCCTCCTCCCGTAGTCCCAAGCAGGGTGCCTCCCAACAAAAGAAGGTCACTCCTTCCTTGTGCGCGAAGGCCATTTGGTTGGATGTGCTAGTGCAGGTTCGAGCTTCCTACCCTCCTGCAGGAAAGAGGCCGCGAGGTACTGAATTGTCGGTATCCATGGAGCTGTTGGTGACCAAATGGAGCCCCGACTACTCCCACTCTCACAGTCATCACTCACATAGAGTATGTGAGCATGAGGGGTGGCCACTAAAGGAGAGATGCTATGGTGAATGAGGCGTCCTAGAAGCAGTTTCTGTGGCCTGTCGGGGTCTTTGAATAGACATGCCCAACTCCTTAAGGCTTAATGCATGAGGGTTTTACCATCTAGTCCATGATGGTACTTGCATGACACTGAAGGGGAACGATGGTCGGAGTACAGTTCCAAGCTCTCTGGAGTTATAATTCCGGGATTTGCTTCAACGCAGCTCAATGTAGTGCTAATCTAGAATTTTTACTGGCTAGTTAACTTTGAAGGCCCCTCTCTTCGGGGAAATGGAAGCAGTTTAATTAGAAGCTTTGGAGGCATGGCCGCGACTTCCATTTGCATTCACTCCCTCCCTAATTCTCTTCGTCAAAACCAGTCGATGAAATTCCATCCCACTTCTGCCATTGTAAATCCTCAAATCCCCCGGCTTTGCTTTTACCCCATCATTCCCAATACATTAAAATTTTCTTCAGCTACGGCCACTACAAACTCTGCATGGAGATGGCGAACGGAACCTCGAACGGTTTGCTCTGCAAATGGTAACCGCGTGTTTGAAGGAAATGATGGATATGATGAAGATGAGAGCTCTTGGATGAAGGAGGCTTGGTTGGTTCACTCTGGTAATACTACGCGCGTGAAAGATAGCCGTGAATATGGTGATGATTCAAATAGCATTATCTGTTTCATATCTCACATTTCAGCGCACTTTATTATTTAGTTGCATGGACAAATATCTTTTCTGGAATAATTATCTCTAGCTTTCAATCCTAGAACAAACCTCTATGGATCGTTCATCTCTTCTTTATTACAAATATAGGAAAGGTTGCTTTTTATGAAAGAGGAAAAGAATGCTTCTTATTTCTCTGCAATAAAATCCATGGAGAAATAGAAAAGAAATACATAACTGACAGGTAAGTTTTGTGAAATTATTTTGTATTGGTCAACGCAGGTTTCATGTTCAGATTGTATGTGGTACGAATGTTGGCATATATTGTCCATTATAAAACTTTGTGAACTTGATATTTCTATTGAAACTACAAAGAAAAGGACTGATTGATGATCAAGTTTGTAACCCTTTCCAGTTGTCTCCAAAACTCTAGCGATTTATTGTTTAAATTATATTCCACTAAATTTCTATTAGCAAAAAACTATGTTAACCCTTTCCAATTTCCTCCAAAACTCTAGCGATTTATTGTGTAAATTATTTTCCACTGAATTTCTATTAGCAAAACACTATGTTACTAACAGTTACTATTATGTAATTTAGGTCATTATGTAGGTGTGTTGACACACATTCCTACCTAATCTAGAACTTGCTTTTAGCCCAATCATCAAATAATCCTAAACAATTACAGCATGCCCACATAATTTCTTATTGTACAACTCTTACAATTAATTTTATTATATATATATATATATATATATATATATATTATTTTTTATTTTTTTTCATTCCAATATATCAATTGCGAGCCCTCTGGTTCCAGATTTGGAACCATGGCTCTGATACCATTCCGTAATGCTCTGCTTGCCCAGCAGAGCACTAAGTCTTATCATGTAACAGCAAAATACATTTACTCTTATTCTAATTTTCAGTATTCATTTATTTATGCAATAAGGATAGAAGGTTTTGTATATGAAGAAAGAAAATTCTGTAATGCTCTGCTTGTCCGGCAGAGCACTAAGTCTTATCATGTAACAGCAAAATACATTTACTCTTATTCTGATTTTCAGTATTCATTTATTTATGCAATAACGAGAGGGTTACACCGAAAAATACCTGAACTTTAGCAAGCTGAAGATAGTCCCTGAATCCTGCTCATGTAGCCTTGCCTCTCCCTCATCTGATCCTCTTATGAGCCTTGATGCCAATCTAGATGATCCACCCTGCCGACCAGCATTGAACCTGCTGGCCCTAGGAAACCGATGGGTTTCCTAGCCCCCGAGCCCACGTGCCGATAAACCCGATAGCAACTTCCTTGTTTGATGAGTGTAATTCTTCCTCTGGAGTTAACCCCCTCCTCCAGTTTTCTTCCCTCTCTGTTCCATCACCTTCTTTCCTCTGTTCTTCTATAAAAATTCTCTCCCGACTACTCTCCAAAATAATCATCCCCCTTTCAACCATTCGATCCCCCTCCTTATACCTCCTTCCCCTTCCTTCTTCCACCGCCTCTCTTCTTCCACCGCCTCCTTCATAAAAATAATAAGTATTAATTAGTTCTTTCTTGGGCAGTCCAACCCGTTTAGTTTATTTAAGACATTTGTTAACACGTAAATAGATTTTCTTTATTTGTACAATTCTTCACCCCCGATGAGGTGGTGGAAAATTACTACATGCTTATCCTATGGAATTGAACGTGTTAATTCAAACATAACAAACTGTCATAAAATTACACCAAATATTGTTTGTTTAATGTTTTATGCTGAATGGTAAAATAATGGTAATAATAATATTGTAAATTAGTATATGTTATTACTAACTTAATAATAAGTACTTAATAATAAACACTAATAATATATAATAAAATAAATTAATAATTATTATTATTAATCAATAAATAACTAATTGCGGTATTATTATTAATTGATTGAAATGATAACATCGACATGTTTATGTTTATTGTTAAGTCCCCCCGCAGATTGATTTTTAATAAATAAGGTACATTTACAGGTTTAAATAAATCACAATTACTTAGTTAACCCATCCAACTATTTAATGTTTTTCAATTAATATTTCATACTAGCGTGCATGTGTGAGGTGTGCATGCATGGCCAGTACATGCACAAGCTGCACATGTACTATAGCAAAAACCCTTAAATTCTAGCTGATACAAATAATATTTCACGCAACAAGACCAATATACAGATATAATATGATTTCTTTTGACATTCAGAGTTATTTAACAGTTATGTTCTTATTAATCAGTCAATTAAGATTCGCACCTACCATCACTAATCCGGTATCATAAATGTCCAATGCTCAACAATAATAACTAATATGTCAAACCATCCTAACCTACGTCCGCATCCTCCCTTTCCTTCCTCTGCTAGTACAAAGTGGATGCCAGCTGTACTGACCTTCCCACACAGAACCTGAGAGCGGTAGCGTCGGCTAACTAGCGGACCTAGCCTCTCCTAGCAGGCATCCGACCATCGTCATCACAACAACTTGGGGAGCGTGTCTCAGCACTGCCCTCCCACGACCTCGGGTATCAAAGTGACATAGGGTGGGAAATGCATCCATCCCTCTCAACATATTAGGTATATACTCCATCAAACCATACTGCGTTGCTATCGAGTTTATTGGTACGTGTCATCGTACCATCACTTGGCAATTAAGGCTCTCTTCAAGATATTTATTGAGTCATACTTTGTATCACACACTTGGCTATCACATAGCCCCTGTACCCTGCAGGTTAGCACTATGCAAACATGCATTCATAACAATATTAAATCAATAGCCGGTCCATATTATCAACATTATTTCCTTTCATCACATAAAATGACAAAATAAATAGCATCATGGATGGGTGCCCATGTACCATCTCATACATATCACATCATATCAAGGATTACAATCAACTATATGTTTTTGTTATGAAATAAATGAATCTGATGACGACTACCGCATGATAATCGCATAAGCACAATAATTTCATATAAATGATAATCATCATAACATCATAATCAAAGCATCTACATAGGTATGTTAATCGTCGTAACAACATGATCAAAGCATAATATAAGCATGATAACATCATAATATCAAAATTAGAGCATAATCCTGATAACATCATAACATCAGTAAATAATCACATATAACATGCCAAAATATAGTTTATGGAGTATAGTTGAGTCCACAGATAATAAGTAAATACAGTGTAATAAGTCTGAGTGATAAATATGTCAGAGTCAAAATATGGGGCACTACAATGATGAACCATCAATTTACATTAGAAATCATTTTCTTCATATTTATGAATCATGCCAAGATATATAGCATACTTTGGGAAAGACATGTTGATTAAGGGTAAATGATGTGATGAACATGAAAAATGGTAATGAATAGTTTCCTCCCCAACTTAAGATGTATCAGGTTTGTGAAAAGGAGAAAGGAAATGCGGTGAGGGAATTTTCCAAATTCATTAGTTTTCTAGCATTCAAGGAATTACATGATTAAAGATTAGAAAACAACATACCTCCACTTACCCAAAAATTTGATGAACTATACAATAGGAATTTGGTTGTTGCTGGATCATAGAGTGTGAAGTGAAGGAACTGAAGTGCTACTTAGTTGGATGAAGTAAAATATGAGAGCTGAAAGTAGAACTGTGGTACTCTTCATATGGTTGGAAGTATGCTGCTGAAAAACTGTTGATGGAGTCATGCAAAGTATATAGTATTCACCTGCTACAAAACCCGATGGTACAATTTTTACCATGTGAATAAATGTGTCGATGTCGAACATGGAAAGAAGTCATTGGATTACCGACCATTGATGAATGTCATTAACCGATGCGAAGCAATATCACCATTGATGTCAATGAGTGCCAAGGTACCTAAGCACATCATGCAAAGTGCGAATAAATGAGCTGATGTCGAGCCACTTGCAAGATCTAACGATCAAGGGACATTGATGTATTCCCATGATTGTCAGCGAGCGAACTTGCCATTAAGGCATGAAAGCCTCAAGGTACTAACAATGAACTCTAGTCTCTATTCGAGACAATGTGCTGAGGTCGATGGGGCAAGACTTGTTGAAAGATGGGCCTTAAGGAATCTCACATCAGTCAACACAAGTTGTACATAATGAGTGGTAGGACTATAGATGAAAAGATATGAGGGTAAAACCATTTTTATGGTAGGGATAACAAAGCAATGTGGTCATGGAAAAGAAACTGAGTGGTTTTAATGGGAAGGAAAAAGATAAACTGGAAATGGGGAAATTGTGTGCGACTCGAAAAGGTAGACATGCGAGAAATCGTGATGTATAAGGCAATGAAAAAGTAGACTCTAGCATGGTTGACGAACAAGCTTAGAAGGAAAAAGACTAAGTAGTCATCACATGGTGTAATTAGTTTATGAAAGGATTCTTTTTGGCAACAAATGTCATGACATACTATCATGTCCCCTCAAAGTGGCCATTAAAGTGTTGACCATACTGGACTCCTAGGAGGGGCTCAATTTGACATTAATCATGCTCCCTAGGGAAATTTTGTAATAATTAATTAAGTAAGGCATGTATCTAAGTTTCATTTTCCATTTTAATTATTATTGCTAATTAATGAGGTGTAAATAAGATGCCTAGTCAAGTGGGGCGCATTGGGCAAGTCTACCAGCCAAGGAAGGAAAGAGGAAACACTATGACAAAAGCTGTCATAGGAAACAAAGAGGAAAGTACCAAAAAGTAGATAAAAAAGCAGTCAAGGATAAAGCAGGCAAGTTTTTAAAAGAAGGGTGCAGTTGCCTCTTATGGAACTCATAAAAGCAGTCAGAGAAAAGAAGGAAAGTTTTCAAAGGAAAGAACAGTTTCCTTAGGAGTCTGGAAAAGCAAAAAAGGTGTCATAACTCAAAAGAAGCAACTTTTGACTTAGAGAGGGTGCAGTTTCTAATTATGAAGGAGGAATTGAACTTAGAAATAATTTCACATGGTCCTAATTGCTAAATTCCCCAAAGGAGGAACCTATGTGGCTAGGGTTAGGGTTTGTTGAGGGTTGACTTGCTCTCACAGGTCACCTTGGATCCTCACCTGCTAAGAAGGTCACTCAACACTCTATTAAAGGTGAATTCAACCCCATTTATTCAGTTTGGATGATTTGACATTGTGGTTATGCTATGTAAGTATACTTTCTGAGTGTTGTGCCTCAGACCATTGGGTGATGATCCCCAAATCCCTCCTTCCTTCTCTTCCATCTCCCTTTGTATCTATTGCAGTTTTATGGAGCACTAATGTCATCCATTGAAGCTTATTCTAGAATTTATTATAGCCTCCATCAAGTTCAGGTCGAGCTCCAGTGAAGCCCATGGTTCACCTATGCTCACAACCCCTTGCTGGTCAAGATTCAGACCTCCTGCCCCTTAATTTTGGAAGCATATTTGTAATGGTCAGTCAATACTATAATTTCTGTTCAGTACTATCATAATTTTCTGAACATTACATTTATCAGGTCGAGATGTCTCAGACCCTAAAGTATATTATCTTAGTTCCATTAAAAGACTCTATTTTATCAGTGTATGGGGGAATTGAGTGAATATGTGTGTTGTAATGAATATTTCATGATGGGGAAGGGATTCAAATAAATATTCATGTTCAGAGAGTTCATAATTATCTCTTTTATAAATCTCAAGTTTCACAAAATTTGATTTAAGATGATTTAATAGTTATTTTAAGACCCTAGCTAGATTACTAGTTTCTAATAACTAGTTTTACTGAAATTGATGCAAAATAGGTTATGTTAGCCCAAATTGAGCTATGTCAATTTATATAGATCAGTAACAGACCCTCCTTATCTCCAGAATCATTTTTTGTTTGGGTTGTACCACCCTTTTGCATCCTCCTCTACGCAGGTTCTCTCTTGACCAAAATAGCCAGAAATCCCCAAATTCACCCAAAACACCTATAACCTTCCAGAACTTAAGTAAACTATATAAATACCTTTTATATAATAAATTAAGGCTGTTACAAACATCTGTAAGTATTATGAAGCCTCTGGTTGAAGCACGCAGAACTACTCTCCTTAGTTGCACGGTTTGGCTGCCCAAAAGCGTGGTAGTAGGTTTCCGCGGCGTGGATTCTGAAACCTAAATGGCACCAGATCTAAATGTGTTAGGGGAGACTAAATTCAATTTCTGACATCCCTTTTCTTACTGCTCACTGATCACTCTTTTCCTCTGCAAAATCTTCCTGAAGAAACCATTGTTTTGCCAATCCGAGAAGGCTCTGTGTGGACCCCTTAAACTTCAGAAATATTTAAGAAAAAAATTACAGAATTAGAGTTTCAGGTCTGTACACCAGACTTGGAACATTACACATACACAAGGGAAAACTCAACTCTTTCGAGCTTCCAATGGAACATCTTTTCTGAAAATCTTCTGTGTTCCTGGAAATTATTTCTGCATGTCATTTGTTCGTCTTTAAATCAAAAGGTTAGCATTTTCTTGCAACCAACATGTGAGAGTATTGAAAATACTGAAAAATATGTGCTTAACGAACCAAGTCAAAGAAAATAAATGAAATGCTTTTATACCTGAAAGTGGCGACCCTTCTTGTCGAAATATGTTTTTGAGCAACTTGTGAAAACAAGTTAGCACAATATTCATAAAATTTGATCAAGGTCATTTGTAGTTTTTAATTCTATAATTTGTTACCTGATGCTTTCTATTTATTTATATGTTTTTAGTTTTAATTTTATTTTATGACCATTTTATTATTTCTGAAGTTGTTTTTGTTTTTAGATTTAATTTATTTACAAAAACAAATTTTATGTATTTATTTTAATCTTATAAGTTTATGTATATACATATGAATATGCGTCTTTTTGTAATAATTGTGCAAATAGGGAGAGAGGGTCGACCCTTTCAGTGGTCGACCCCTTTAAAAGCATGCTATCTTAATAATCTAAATAGAGAGGAGTGTGCAAACAAGAGATTTTTTATGGTGAGTTTAGCAGCTTGAAACAACCACCTACCTCCCCCACACTGAAGATGGGCCAAGTCCCACTGTGCAAAAAATAAAAATTAAGAAGAAGGCTTGGCTACGACAGCAGCTAAGCCTTCTATTTCAAAGATGCATATTAATTTTATTGATAACATTATTTTATGTTTATATTTTGTTTATTTTCCTAATGTTACTTTGTGTTTACATATATATTTTTATAATGATATTTTAACACTTGTATTAT
>LPNX010487734.1:141069-216316 GCA_001517045.1 Pseudotsuga menziesii | reverse complement strand
TAAGCTTTATTATATTAATGTCTTTTTTAAAGAACAACCTTTTTAACTTTCTAATTGTTTTATAAAACTCCTAAGTGACCCTCCTATCCTGTAGAACAACAATGAGACATATTCGACAAAGATAAGGTGTATCATTTATTTTTATATATAAATTTTTTTAATTTTATAAATTTTAATTATTTTATAAGACCAATGAAGAGACAAGTCCTTCACTAATTTATTAAACCAAAGTTAAAAAGGGACATGTGCTCTTTCTCTTTTCTTTGTGACATTTATTAAAGGGTAAGTGTTTCAATTCTCCATATATTTATTAAATAACTATATTTTGCCACTTTATATCAAAAAATGTTGATTAATATGTAAACTTTTTTTTTCAGAGGAAAAAATACCAGTCTTTGTTATTCAATTGAATCAAAAGACATCATTTACAATACAGTATGATGACTGATAAAACAAATACGTCTCATGGATGAGAAATTTTCAGAATAGAACAACAATACAAGATAAAGTCTGATCTTTGCAGACTTTCCTCATCATCCCTGAATAATCAGGTCAGAAATGCTGATATAAATCTGAAGTGAACTTTAACCATACATTTCAGAGCCAATACATGCTGGCAAAGAAGATTCAAACAAAACATCCAATGGAACATCATCAACAGCAGAAATCATAGGCTGAAAAATAGAATATCAGCAACATCTAAAATAGAGCAAGATTGCCTTGGTTAATAACCAAACCATCCAATGTTTCTGAATAAGAAACAAAACCCATATCCAATTGTAAAGCTCTTTTTGAAAGTTCATCTGCCAGCGAATTATGCTCACGAAAAGTATGTTTAAAGATCACCGGAGGGGCCACATGAATCATATATCTAATATCGGAACACCAATGCATCAGAGATGGAACATCAAGTGCTGAAAATCTGTTGAGCCAAGAAATAATGACCAAGGAATCACCAAAAATCAGCTGCATGGGAATTCCCATCAATAATCCGACTCTAAGAAGAGCCCAAATAGCCAATAATTCCGCTCTGGTATTAGTACCACTCCCACATCCCATAGAAAAACTGAATAAATGGGAATCATTAATAAAAATCACAAAACCTGCACCTCCAAGATTATTCGCAGCAGCTCCATCAAAGTATCCACAGGGAAAGCTTTTTAATGGAGCAGGACCAGGGTTACAGGATTTATGAAGAGTAATCGGAATAGGGAAAGAATTAATCAATCCTTCTATCCTGAAAATCAGAGCTGAGTGGGATGGTTTCATATTTTCAAATAGGCAGAGATTCCGAAGAAGCTATTTTCCCCATAGAATAAATAACGTAATATATCTTAAGGAAGCAGAGCGCACTATATATTTGAACCATTGGTCCAAAAAGGAGTGAACAGTGATGAAAACTGGGAAGGAGCACTTGTATTTTGCCGCAAAAAAATTGAAAACATTGGCAGAGAATGGACAGCAGAAAAATAAATGATGAATATCTTCCATATTCTCCTTACAAAGGACACATCTACTGGGTCCCATAAATCCCCTGCTTTGTAATTGATCCCAGGTTAAAATCTTTCCCTTAAGTATTAGCCAAATAAAGCATTTTAATTTTAATGGAATACTCAAAGTCCATAAAAATTTTAGTACAGAATCATTAATCTATGAACAAATATTAGAGAGAATACATTTATATCCTTCAGCAGCGATAAGGGGACCTGTATATTTGAAATGAGACCAAGAAATGGAATCAATTTGATTATTGAGACGAATGCGACCATATTCCAAACCTCTAATATAGTTGTCCCAAGCTATTTTCCATTCACCGGAGAGGTCAAGTTCCTCAGATGAGAACCAATAACCAAAAGCAGAGGTAGTTTGATTACGGGCTTGGGCCAAAGAAGCAATACCATAGTCTTCTAAATAATCCCTTAAATCTCTTGGCAAAATAAAAGAAGATCCCATACCTATGAAAGGATCAGCACCCAAACTGATGGACTCTCCATTTCCAACTTTCCATATGATGCCTCTGCCAATCCAGGAGATGGTATAAATGAAACCCCTCCAAATGATTGAGGCATTGCTAGTAATGAAATTCTTTTCTTTGAGCCAAATATGCAGAGGTTTATTTTTCAGATATTTAACAGTAATCAGAAGATTCCAGATACCTTTGCTGTTTAAAACTAACCAAAAACTTTTCATTCTTAATGAAAGACTGAAGCTGGGAAGATGTTTAATTCCCCAGCCACCATGAGAAGTGGGACGAGCCAAAAGATGCCAATCCACGAGATGGAATTTTTTAGTCTTTGAAGAAGAGCCCCACTGAAATGAAAAAATCAATTTCCTGAGCTTGTCTAATATAGAAGCTGGAATCGGAACCAACGCCATCCAATAAATTGGCATACTAGAAAGAATAGATTGAATGAGGATAATTCTGCCGCCCAAAGACAGGAATCTATTTGTCCAGTGAGAAATTTTCTTTTCAAATCTTGAAACCAACCAGAGTCAATCCTTAATCAGGTAACCAGAAGGTTTAAGAAAATAGCCAAGATAGCCAAACCCTTTTTGAATCTCATCCACTCTGAACGGGAGAATATTTGTGATTCTATGGAGAGAATCCATACTCAGATAATTTTGAAGAAAACTTGATTTATTAACATTAATACTCATACCTGAAGCCTCACAGAATATATCCAGAATGGTTTTGAAGGTAGCCCATTCCTCAACAGAACCCAAGCCAAATAGGATCACATCATCCACAAAAAGTAAATGAGTAAGAGAAAGCCGATGTGAAATTTTAATTCCTTTGATCTAACCATTGCATTTCACTTCCTCAATTAACAGAATAAGCCCCTCAATGACCAGAATGAATAGAAGGGGGGAAAGAGGGCACCCCTGCCTGATTCCCCGAGAGGCAGAAAAAAAGGAAGACGGAGAACCATTTACCAGCACAACAAAGTTGGCTAAAGAAACACATCCCATAATCCAGTTAACTCCAACAAGAGGAATCCCAATTTGAATGAGAAGGAGACGGATGAAAGTCCAGTTCACTCTGTCAAAAGCTTTAGACAAGTCCAATTTAAGAATAAGAGCACACCTTTTTCTAGAATGGACAGTATGAAGCACCTCTTGAGTAATAGCTATGGGATCTAGGATTTGGCGATTCTTTAAAAAACCAAATTGTTGAGGAGAAATAGCTTCATCAAGGAAAGGCTTAAGCCTCATAGCTGCAACTTTAGAAATGATCTTATAACAGAGATTACATAAGGAAATGGGGCGAAAGTCAGCAAAGGAGACAGGCATATCAATCTTAGGAATAAGAGTTAGGAAAGTGGAGTTGAGAGCCTGAGACACTCTGCCGGAAATTCTGGAAGCTTCCACCAGGTTAACAAGAAGAGGACCCAAAAGATCAAAGAAAGTCAGATAAAATTCAACCGGCCATCCATCCGGGCCAGGAGCCTTATCTTTTTTAAAAAGTTTTAAATCCTTTTCAACTTCCAAGCTAGTTACAGGTCTAGTAAAGGCTGATCTCTGATCGGAGTTGAGAAAGGAAGGAAAGAGACAGATAACCTTGAGTTGAGCTTCTAGATTAGTCAAATGATCATCTTCAAATAAAGTCTTGAAATGTCAAATGCCAAGATCTTTAAGGCTTTTGTCATCTGAGACCCAATTCCCCGATTCATCTTGAAGACTCCAAATAGCATTATGATTTTTGCGGGCAGAAGCAACAGCATGGAAAAACTTAGTATTAGCATCCCCTTTTTGTGCCCAGGTAATTCTGCTTTGTAGTCTGGCAGAATTAATTTCATGGTCAATCAGCTTTTGAAGATCCTTTTTAAGAGAATTCCTTTTTTGTTGCTGCTCTTGATTTAATATTGTTGAAGGAGAAGAATGGAGGATAGAACTAATTTCCTTTTCCAATGCAGCAGTATGATCTTTCATCTTTAAAGTTTCTAATTTAGTCCAAGATTTAACCTTCTCTTTAAGAGTTTTTAATCTGATATAGAGATCCTGCATAGCATCCAAAGAGGGGTTTTGAGGAATATGGGGCCATTCAGAACGAACCATTTGAATAAAATCCTCATTTTCTAACCAAGAATGATTAAATTTAAAAGGATAGACACAGTTACTATGATGATCAGTCCATTCAAGAATCACAGGGAAATGATCAGAAATCCCACATCTGTGAACCCAAACTCTATACCTTTTAAGCAAGTTGATGAGTTGATCAGATAATAGAAAACGATCCAGTCTTTTAGAAATACCATCTTCCCCCATCCTTCCATTCCTCCAAGTAGGACCAACACAGGAAGCCACATCCACTAAATGATGGTCTGAGAAAAGTTTAGTAAAAAAAGGGCCCAAAGGATCAGGATGCGCTTTGGAGCCCCAGATCTCAGTGGAATTCAGAGTCAGATTAAGATCTCTAGCTAATATAAGATTAGGAAGAGAGAGAAGACCACCCGAAGCCACAGCATTCCATAAGGTGTCCCGATTGAGGTAAGGACCGTAACAATTTAATATAGAGAGCTTGAGGTGAGATCCCCGGATGGAAGCATTAAGCAGAATACCAGCAGCAGTTTGAAAGGCTTTGCATTTAATAATTTTAGGATTCCATCCAGAAAGAATGCCGCCAGAAAGTCCATTAGAACTCAGAGCACAAAACTCCCAGCCCGGGCAAAGTTTAGAAAAGGAAAATAAAGCAGGATAAGAACTAGTCATGGTTTCCTGTAGAAGGACAAGATCAGGAGAAAGAGCGAAAAGCAAATGTCATAGGCTTTTTTGCTTGGCCAGACCCCCCAGGCCATGAACATTCAAAGAAAGGATACGCATTAGGAAACCGAAGAATCAGGGATCGAAGCTCTAAGGACCTGAGGAGAAGGAAGTGGGATAGAATTCTTAGCAGCTTTTAATCTATCAGAAAGAGGCAAGTAGGGAGCCTGAACTGAATCTGCAGTATCAAGAGGGGCTTTAGAAGACTTCTTTTTCCGCCTAATGGTAACATTCTCAAAACGAATTGAGTCAAGAGGAAGAATAGAAGGGGAAAGAGGTGTCTTATTAGTAAAAATACTTAAGGATTTCTTCAGAGAGGGATCAACAAAGGACGGGGAAGCTGCAGGGCTGAAAGAAGGCGAACCTGAAGAGTGAGGCCTATTCTATCCAATAGAGGGAAGAGGGGTGAAGTCAGCCTCAGAAAACAAAGGAGCGGGGGAAATGACAATCGAAGGGGTGGAAGAAGGACCAGAAATTAATGGGGCTTCAAGAGAAACTTCAGAGGAAAATGAAGTTAGGGGAGGGCAGCGAGCCAAGTCAGAAGGAGAAGGCTCCTGAACAATAGAAGCAGTCTGAGGAGGGTCCACTGGAACTGGCTTTTCAAGAGGAGTACTGGAACGATGAATATCTAAAGGCAGAGAGGCTTTCCTGCTACTTATCACAGAATCAATCAAGTCTATATCACGATCAGACACTTCCCCAAATAGTGAAATAGCATTATCCAAACGACCAGAGGGAGGGGGCTTATGAACCGGAGTATGAAATTCCTTGGAGGATGAAGTAATAGGAGAATCAAAGGATTTAGTCAAAGAGCACTTCACATGCCCACGAAGAAAAGAAGGACAATCATGACGCAAGTGGCCAGTCTCCCAACACACACTGCATCTAAAAGGAATGCCTTGAAAATCCAAACGTTGAATAAACATACGTTCATGGCAAAGGATCTCAACTTCAGCTAGAAGGCCTCTAGTGATATCAAGTTCAACCAGAATTTTTCCCTTCCTCTTATCAAATGTATTCAAGAAAACATCTTCTAACGCCACAAAACGTCCAATAGTATTTCCAACACCTTCCAGTAGCTCTCGATTCCAGAGCAGGAAAGGAAGCCCTGGGAGAATAGCCCACAGATGGCATTTTTTCACTCTTTCTCTCACAGGGTCGAAGTGAACATGCCAATGATCAAGCACTAATGATCCATTTCCCACTCTCCATAAGCGACTGAGAACCTCAGTAGCATGCTCTTCCTCTAAAAAGACGAATACAATCCAACCCCGAACCAGCAAGCTGATGGTTGGAACATAGCATAGGAATGGTTTCCAATACTCGATAGCCCATGAAACCCAGTCCTTTTTATCCATGGAAACATATTCAAGTCTGCCAATTAAGGCACGCCGGCTCAAGGCATCCACCCTGTCCAAATAAATATCCTTACCAACCACATAACGAAGTTTCCCCTCCAAAGTTTTGTAGGCCTTGGCCTTTCTTCACCTCTGAAAACGAGGTAGACCATAATCCAATCTTGGATCGGGAGACCCATCATGTGTCTCCATCAACAGAATCAAGGGGAAGGTTACAATAAGCAGACCACAAATCAGAAATGAACCTCAATCTAATACAGATTATCCAAGAACGGTCCCCAGGCAAATAAACACTAGAAAGAAAGGCAATATAAGAAGACAATCTGTCAACATCCACAAATCTGAATTGAAACTCAATCATATACAGATTATCAAGGAACAGATCCCAGTCAACTTAACGATAGAAAGAGATGGCTATAAATTAAAAACCAAGCTGCCAAAACACAAATAACTATATCGACACTGAACAGAACTAGCCACATGTATAGGAAAACAGATAATCCCCAGGCACACCAAGATCAGTCGAGTAAGCCAAATCAGACCAGTACCACTCAATACCTCAAATATAGCCAACGATCCCCGGTGAGAAAGCAACAGAGAGAATAGGCTAATTAATGTTGATAACCATAGCAAATGAAATCCACAGAAATCAAGACCGGCTCTGAAAGAATATTCCACAAATTCCACATAAATAATGGACAGTCAAATTCCAAATTCACCAGAACATAATCCTGAATAAAATTACCTTAATCAATATCAATTAGAAATCAGACCAGCATCAAATCCTGGTAAACCTCAAACAGAACCATAATGAGAAAAAAGTAATCGAACCAACACAGAAAGGGATATCCACAATTTTAGACAGTCAGTCGAAACCCCTTATACAAATACAGTCCAGTTTCCAAATGAAGCAAAGATAGTAAACAGACATAGGAATATCGACAAGAATCCCAGAGAAACGGTGCCTAAGTAAAAACTAAAATCAGTCTTTAAAGCCCGTCACAAACCCAGTCAACAAAGGTCCAATACGAACCGCATTCGGCCAGAGAAGACAGTAATCGAATACAGACAATGATAAACCCTATACAAATATCAAAGCTAAGATAGGGAGCATTATCTCAAAGTAAATCCTCAAGACATGCCCATAGGCACTCAAGCAGAGAGAGACAAGGCGAGAAAAGACAAGCCCTAACAGCACAGGACCTCACAAGGAAAGCCTATTCTGTCGGCGGGGGAAACCCAAAAGCCAAAAACAATAAACCAACCCACTATCGAGCTCGGAACTACAATGCTGAAAGAAAAAACCCTTGTATTGAAGAGGGTTAAAAGAGGGAAAAGAAGGATTAAGAACTCGTCAAATATCCTTTAACTTTCAGACCGAATGCTTTAAATCATCACAAACAGGACGCCTTCAGGCAGTCACAATAACACAGTCGAAAACCCTAACCCTGGTTAAAGAAATAAACCGAAAGAAGAAGCGTTTTATCGCATAAATAAACCCGAGTCTTAACCCTTTGACTTTCGGACAAGCCGACCAGAAAGCGACAGGTAGGTCACCTACAGTTTCAATAAGAGTACAGAAATGACTGATAAAGGACATCCAACTCCTTCAAACCCGGAAAAGGCAAAACTAAACCCTAGCAGAATCCAAAAAGAAACAAAAAAAAAAAACAAATCAGAGCATCACGAGCAGACGGACACAAAGCTGAGCCAATACCGACAATGATTAATATGAAAAGTCTTCCCACTTATTTTTAACTGGTTGGTACTAGTCATCAGCTATGAGGAGAGACTCCAGTCGCCGGTAGTGGCCAAAAACAAAGCCAAACAATCCATCAAACATATGTAAACTTATTTACAATTATAAATCCTATCCACACAACGTATCTATATATAAAGCCATACATATAAAATATATAACTTAAAAACATATATGATAATACCGTTGTGCATGTTTCGATTTGGAGAGCTAAAATACCGTTGTAAAAAGAAAATACTTAATGAACTTTGAAATATGATAATACATGTATACCTTTTCAAAGGTTAATCGCTAAAACTACAAACGAGATGTCACCTAACAATAAATCTCATAAAGAACATGTTTACATTTGAATATAAGAAGTCGAGGTATATCGCTTTCTCTCCTCAAATTAAACTCCGTCCATCCCCCGGATAAAAATACGAATACGATCCTTCTTCTACCGCCATATCAAACCAGCATACTAGAATATGGTCACGTCGTTTCCCTCCTACAGCGCTATTAGCGCCATATCAAACTCACCCCTGACAGCGCTATTAGAACCATATCAAAACCGCGAACTAGAATATGATATGTTTATGGTGTTGGCTCTTTATACCTTCAGCCACTGCGAAGGTGACACTACGAGATATATATATATATATATATATATATATATATATATAATGGACATTTATATGGGCAAGCTCTGCTCATAGCGCATACAAAGATATTAATAACAAATCAAAATGAAAATGGTGAAGCCATAATGCAGCCGATACTGTGGCAACTCAACAAACAACATGCAGAAATTTGATTTGGCAGCTCGCAGAGGGAATTAAGAACTGTAGCTTTTATTCAGGAGTTTTATAACTATCTTTCATTGTTGTAGAAACGACATTTATCTAACTTCCAGGAGTAGGCGCGCAGAGCTAAAGAGGTTTTTACCTATAACCCCGTAACTAATGGCAGGAAATTCACCAGTATGTTTGCCTGATTAAATGAGTTGTCACAGGTGGCTAAAAATAGAACTAATTGTTTAACCATCTACTTGGCTGCTAGTTAATGATCAATAATGTCATTGATCTCTGGGTGGTAATAACCCAGTCTCTTTCAAAGTAAATGTGATTGAACAGAATCCCCTTCACAATAGAAGAAAAGTACGCATTTGAAACTCTGCCATATCGCCATATTTCCAAGATTACTGCCGAAGAAATACATAACAAAATTTGCAGTCATCTGACAACACATCCATTGCATCTACCAAATAGCGATTAAAGGTGACAATACATCCATCATATTTACCAAATAGCAATTAAAGGTAATGACTGCATGTACCAGATAAACTAATAGAGAGGAATGATTCACTGCAAAATTTATGGAAGATGAGCCACGAAATGCAGATTTTAAGGAACTTCTAGTTTGCATAAAAAAAAATGAACCGTAAGGGTTATGATTCCAAGATTCGCTGGGGTCCGAGATTCAGATTATTTTAATCATGTGGACAGCGATCCAGAAAATTTTTCATTTGCGGACTGGTTGAAAAAAATTATGTTTACAGATTTCGTGTGGAGGACTGTTCGCATGGCAGACTGTTTGCAAATTTAGTATTCGCATGGCAGACTGTTTGCAAATTTTTTATGATAAGTTGTTTGTAGGTTTCGGATGGAGGGCTGAAAAGCTAAAGAGTTTGCAGCGATGTTCGCAAGTTTTGTTTTATAATTTTATTTTTTTTGGTTTTGTAATTTTATTTCTTAATGTATTTTTTATATTATGTTTGGTTTTGTTTTACATAATTTTTAAATTTTACATTAATGTTTATTTGTTAATATTTTAGATGGGCATTTCTAATTTCTTTTGTTAATGCTTTTTTTTTAATGATTAATGGTTTTGTAGGTTTTGGGAGTTGGTTTGTTTATTATTTAATTTGTTAATGTGTAGGTTTAGTTAAATTTAATAAACTCTTTTAATAATTATTTTTCAATAATAATTTTTAAACTAAAATTAAAATTAGAAACGAAATACCCAAATAAATATATATTAATATTTTAGAAATCGTGTTGTTTTAATATATATATTAATATTATATTGTTTGTTAAAAAGTTTTATTTTATTATTATTTTATAGTTGTAGGTTTTGTTAAATTAATAACAATATATATATTTTAAAAAGTTAAAACTATAAAACTTTAAGAAGGAAACATGGTTTTATAAAGAAAACATGGTATATGTAATTTTAATTTTTATATATTTTTTAATTTTGTTTTTAATCTATTTATATTCCTAAATGCAAGATAAATTTAGTAAAACTTTCATTTTATTTAGACCTAAAAACTAAAGCAACCAAAAAGCACTAAAACAAAAATTATATTTTTTATTTGTTTATTTGTTTATTAATTAATTTATTTTATTTTCTAATTGTTCATTTAAAAGAAACTAGCTTTTTAATTGTTTTTATTCTTAACATAAAAACAAAAATAAATGAAAATTCGAAAACAAAATTTCAATTGTTTTTTTTTTCAATAAATATTTTTAGATTAAAATTAATTTGTTAGTTCTTGATAAAATTAGAAACAAAATAATAATTTGGACAAAAATGAAAATTTTAACAAATAAAAACATTAAAGCAAATTAAAGCATGCTAATTTTTAAATTTAAAATAAAACTAAACCCTATCTACTTTACTTTAATTGAAAATTAAAAATCATTTACATAAAATGAAATTTCCAATGTAACAATTTATTTAAAAGAAGAAAACCAAAATTATCTTTTAATTTTGAAAAACTAAACCTAGAATATACAATAATATAGAAAATTAGATATTGAAAATATAAATTAATAAAATAAAAGCGAAAACAAAATCGATCTAACCTAGTACTTACTTGGAACCATTGTTCGATGCAGCTTTCGATTGCTTGATATTCATCCGAGATCCCTTCTTCATCCTCTTCAATCTCCAGTTTGAACATGTATTATTCATCTGATGCGCATGATTCTTCAAATGTCGATTATTCCTTGTTTGCTTTAGGAGGAGTGATTACATCTTTAGCTGCTCTCAAGGTCTCCTCCTCGTGAGAAGAGGAGATCCCAACTTTTTATAAAATCTGAGTGAGCTGCTCTAGGCTTATGCTCATCATAAAATCATTTTATTGACATCAGATCAAAGGCTAAAAAGAAAAACATGACAAATGCAGAAAGAAAAAAACAGTATAAAATGAGTTAGTATCAAAACGAACGCAAAAACAGAAATTAAAAGTGCACAAAAATCTATACGAAACAAAAAATGAACATATACAAAATTAAAAATAAGTTAGTATAAAATAAATGCGCCAAAAAAAGAAAGCAATCCAAACTGACAATGAGAAGGGAAATTTGCATAAAAACAAACTCGCAATTGCAGAAAAAGTAAACACTTGCAAAAACAACAATCAAGGCATTGGGGCAACCCACCAAAGTGGATGCGTCTGGCTGTCACACCACAGAAATTCCGTAGTGAAGTCGTCCTTACGTCTTAATGTTTCCCCTCCCCCTTTCTATGTAATAAAAATGAACTATCTACCTATCTAAACTCTGTTCCCTTTTAGCACCTTCTCGGCAAGGACGCCAAAAATGTTGGGAAAAATATTAAACAAATTATAACAGATATCTAACGATTTAATTGTCAACCCGGAGAGAGCGTAAACTTGTGAGATATAGACAAGATATATGCAGGGGCAGAGTGTCGTTGAACTTAATCTAATATTCTAGATGACTAAAATTAAAAACACATGTAACTGAAATTGAACCTAAGTTGTGAAAACAGGAAATTGTATAAATTAATTTGTATGGAAATAAATTTAATTGCAGAAAACATGAAATTGCATAAAATAAACTGGTATAAAGCAAATCAACATTAACTTATGAGCTCACGATAAATCTATACTAACAATTTAGAAGCAAAACATACTGAAAATCTAGATTAACAACTCATATGAAAGAAACTACTGAAAATATACATTAACATGAGAGAGTCAAAGGAGGTGCATTACGCATCATCTCCATTACATAACAATCCAAAATCATATTTTATGACTAACTCTGAACTATTCTCTACTTCTACGCCACTAGAGAGATCTCTAACCAAAATTAGGAGAGAGCTCTTCTATTTATACATGAATTCAAGATAACTGATCATAATTACATATCCATTATTCTCTCAACTTATCCCTCAAAATCCTCAACAAATCTACAACTCGTCCCTTTAAATCCTCAACAAATCTACAATTCATCCCTTTAAATTCTCAACAAATATTGGATGAGATATTCTCTCCACATTTCCATGATCTTCTCCTTGAAATTAGCTCACGTCTTGATGATTAAATTCGAATTTGAAACTAGGTAGTGATTTTTGAGCTTAATAAAGTCTTCAAATACACATGTAATAATCACCAAACTCATCCAACTTGAAAGTGTAATGAAAATATGTTATTTTTCTCAATAATTAACCATAAATTCACTCAAAATACTCAAAAATAAATGATTTGGAAAATAGTAATATAAACCCATATTTATTATGAAATTGGTGAATATTGATGGTTTTATGAAAGGATAAAGTCGGAATAAGGTGACAAATGGTATATAAAAGATAACTAAAATGTGGTGTTTTTTCGGATCAACAAACACCGTGAGACCCCCAATGGCCTCCACCCCCTCTACCTTCCAAGTCACATGTTTTTAATGGCTTAGAGCAATAACAATGATAAGTTCCTATTACTATACTTGCTCAACCCTCTGTCTTATCTCAGAATACCCCGCAGGGTGATGACTGAGTAGAGGAGGAAGCGTTGTGCAAGGGGGTTTATTTCCACTGATTCTTTAAAACTGAAACTATAACTGTGCAGAAATAAAACTAATTATTTATGCAGATTTATATTTATAAATGGATAACCACATACCCAACCAAACTGAACAAATTACTTATAGGAAAAAGACAGTGTGTTGGACAGTGGTGACAAAGCCGCACTGACAGTCTGAATAGCCGAAACAGACAACCCAAGATCCAGATCGCTTTTTTCGGGGCCAATGTGGCGAGGGGGTCACCCCTATCAGCCCGGAATAGGCCAGGGGGTCACTTTGTTTCGCCCGAAACAAGCGACTAAACCTACAGAGGCGGGTCGCTCCCGTCGGGGGCAATGTGGTGAGGGGGTTGCCCTTCTAGGCCAAATCTGAGCAATGGGGTCACCCTTTCTGACCCGAAAGCAGCGACCTGGCCCGTGAACGAGAAAATTTTAAAAATCAGAGCTGAGGACGACCGACAGTAGATGGTACTGTGGTCGAACAAGCTCGGGTTGGCCTCAAGGGGGCTCGATAAATAACATAACTGGAAAGAAATGAAAAGAAGCTTCCTAAACAACTACTTACAAATCTAGAAAACTAATTAAATCCAGGGATCCTGTGGTATCGACATGGTATGGTCGCCAAACTGTAGGCAAGAAAAAACCCTAGCTACGTGCAGAAGCACCTGCCCTTTCATCTATAGGATGAAAGGGTACCCTCTTTGTGAATAAAGCAAAAGAAAACCCTGCAACACACTATTAGAAATGAACAAAAGTAACCCTGCAACAAACCATTAGAACTAAACTAAGCATGAACATGTACAGACTGCAAAAGAAATAAACATAACACCAAAATTATAACTATCAATCTAGTTTAAAGGAGGGCCACCATGCCCTAACTCTGAAGCTGCCTCTCCACAGGCCGGGAATGGATGGAGCTATGGCTCAACACACCAAAGGGAATGGGAATGAGCTAATGGATGAATGGAGCTATGAGGGATGAATAGCTTGAGAGTGAAAGGGCTCTCAAGGTACTCATGTAGGCATTATAACGACAGGGAAAAATGGATGTGTTTGATGGTGACCCCCACCACTCCTTTAATAGTTTTTTTTTCCACTTGGGGATTTTAGCCCTTGGTCAGGATTTTGGGCCCTACCTAGGGTTTTAAGCCTTTTTTCCTTATTCCATAGCTCCTTTTGGGGGATTTAAGCCCTTTTAGGGATTTTAGCCCCTTTGTGGGCCTTTTAGCCCATTTGTGAGCCTTCTGGCTCCTTTGTGAGCCTTCTAGCCCCGTTGTGAGCCTTTTGGCTCCTTTATGAGGTTTTTGGCTCCTTTGTGAGCTTTTTTTGCTCTTTTGGGGGTTTTTAAGCCCTTTTTAATTATTTTTTAGCTTTGGGAGAAAAATATAGGCTAAAGATGGGTGTGGGGGTCAAATGGGTTAGGAGATGGATGTCTACAAATGGTGTAGGCTAGATGGAGCATGGTGAGCAAATTTTTATGTTAACAAATCTGAAGTTGTTATCTGATGAATCATCAAAGTTAGTGGATGTGACTCAATACAGACAGATTATTGGGTCATTGATGTATCTAACAAATACCAGGTTAGATATATGCTTTACTGTGAACACCCTGATTCAGTATTTAGTTAAACCTAGACGTGTTCACCTTATAGTTGCAAAGCATTTGATGAGGTACTTAAAAGGTACTATAGACTTTGGACTATACTATGATAGGGATCATGACTACAGACTGTACGGATATACATATTCAATTGGGCAGGAAGTGCCGCAGACAGGAAGAGCACCTCAACACGGTTATTTTCGGGGGTACGTCGTGATCTCATGGATTAGCAAGAAACAGTCTAGTATTGTTCTCAACATAGCTGAAGCAGAGTACATAGCAGCTTGCTCCGCTAGTTGTGAAGCCATATGGATTCAGAAGCTTGTGTTACGTTTATTTGACATGGAGTTCGACACCACAATGATTCTATGTGACAGTCAAAGCTGTATAAATATGACAAAGAATCTTGTGTTCCATGATAAATCAAAGCACATAGAAATCCAATATTTTTATATAAGGGATATGGTACAAAAGGGAGCTATACAACTCCAGTATGCGAGTACCGATGAGCATGTTGTTGATGTGCTGACCAATCCTCTATCTCAAGTAAAGTTTGAATACTTCTGTGACAAGCTTGATGTAGTTCAAAAAGACTTTCCTTGCAAGGAGGAACAATGATGATGATACATATCTTTCTTGCAAGAAGGAATGATGATGGTACGGATCCTCCTCGAAAAGGGGGAGCACGTTGATGATGCAAACCTCCCTGAAAAAGAGGGAGTGATGATGAGGATGTTATTGATGATGGGATGATAATGATGTTCCAGTACCAAAGAGGCCAAGTGCGCCTACAGAGGCTGATGAATTTTGACATTCACGTGTGGACGATAGTATCCTCTTTTGAGGATGGTCTTGCGGAAAATAACTCTCTTACTGAGAGTGGTCCTAGCCCTTACAAGCTGAGGATGGTACTACAGTACTCTCACATGAAGAGTGTGCCTACATTCAGTTGAGATGTCATAGAAAATAACACTCGCTTGGGATTAGTCCTATCTCTAACGGGTTGAGGATGGTCTACTATGAGTCCTTGTGGATGATAGGTCCTACATTCAATTGCAGACAAGATCTGCATTCAATTGCAAACGATACTCTCACATGGAGAGTATGCCTACATTCACTTGTAGATGCTGTAGAAAATGACACTTGCTTGGGAGTGGTACTGGCTCTAACAGGATGAGGATGGTTTACGATGAGTCCTTGTGGATGATAGGTCCTGCATTCATTTACGGATGAGATCTACATTCAGTTGTAGACAATGTAGTTTGACATTCATTTGAGGATGATCCAGATGGTCGATACTATGGACCCTCCTCGTTAAGGGGGAGTAGGCTGATGAGGATTGCATTATCCTTGGACCTATTTCCTAAAGTGATAGGGATTGATCATCCCGCAAAGAGATCATGTGTATTGCAGGTAGTGTTGTGGAAAAGAATCGAGAAGATTGAAATGCTGCTACAAATGATCGAGAAGGTTGAATTGTTGTTGAAAAGGATAGAGAAGATCGAAGTGTTGTTGCAAATGATCGAGAAGATCGAAGTGCTATTGCAAAGGATCGAGAAGATCGAAGTGCCACTGTAAAGGATTGAGAAGACCGAACTGTTGTTGCAAAGGATCAAGAATATTGAAGTGTTGCTAGAAAGGATCAAGTGATCAAGTGTTGCAGAAGATGAAGACTCAGTGTTGTTGAAGATGATGTTCAAGTACTGAAGATATTGAAGATATTCCAGTAATCGTTTCAATTGTTGATGATTGTTGAAAACTTCCTATGACGTATAGATGTATTAACTTGATACTGTTGAAGATGTTGTCTCTGGTTACTCCTATAGTAGATGATGTTGTTGTTAGTAGAATACCCTTCTGGTTAAGGGGGAGTGTTGAAATATTGTAACTTCAAAGAATATTCTAAATGTATTTTATTGAAGTACGCCAACGGATATGCCTTATTCCTCTGTTGGGATGTTACTATTGTATTTAGTCATCATAGATTCATGAGGTATAACCTCCATTGTAATTCGGGTCAATAGTACCCCAATCAATATAATATGATATTTTTTTGAGTCTTCTTAAGTGAAGTTGGCCCCGTCAGTTTAGTGGGGCTGACTTGTTAGGGTAAAAATCAAGTGACAGAAAGAGTATAAATAGAGGACTTGTGTTCTTCATTTGAAAACACACACTCATTTGTGTATAGCGCATAGGAGAGAGAGAGAGAGAGAGAGAGAGAGAGAGAGAGAGAGAGAGACATACCAGCAATGAGGAGGATCACATGTTTTGTGGTTTTATCTTATACATCTATATAGATGAAATTTTGTTGGGTTTTCTCCCCCTTGAGGGTTTCCCAGGACAAATCTGTGTCTATCTTGTGATTTTTTTTCTTTAAGTAATTCTACGTATGCTACTATTCCGAATTTGGATTAAATGCTAATGATATATAGCTAAGCATATGAAATCTTAACAAATGATTGTACAATTGGGTTACTTGTCCAACCATCGCATAATGTTTCTACCCATAAAATGATGAATGTTAGTGTAAATGGGTTGTAGTGTAATGAGTACGTGACTAAACAATCAGTGCAATTACATCGCAATGTTGTTACTCACATATTTTTGAAACTATATAGTAAATACTTTTTGTTGTTGAGCCATGCTGTGAAATTTATACAACATGTTGTTGTAGTTCAATTCTTCAGCTTTGTAAAGTAGGCTATAGTTCCTAGTTGTTCAACCGATCAATGACCCAAACACCATAAATAATTATATCTTTATTAACCATTGATATATTTAAGGACGTTAACCATTTTCTGAAAATTATACCCTTTTTTAGTAGCTTGTAAATTCCAAAAATGAAATAGTTTATTTGGGGCTTTTATTTTTTAATTTTGAGAATAAAGTCTCCTAAATGTTGAAATGGTTCTCCAAGAATTGGTGCTAAAAACATGGTTATATTCTCATTTATACCTAGGCATATAAAATATATATCTTCCTCCAAGCTACCAAATGAAAAATGGCATTTGTTGTCTCTTGGAAGTGTGTAAATTAACTTTATTTTAAAAAATATCCAACGACATTGTTATCGGTTTCATTTTTTGGCACAAAATAAGTAGGTATTACTTTAGGATGTCAAAATATTTCACAAATGGTCACACTTACACAAACTCCATATATAACTTCCTGAGGAAGCACAACATAATCTCCTGGTTATTGTGGGGGATATGGTAAAAAACCATGTAGTGTATTTCCTTCTAGACGGTACACATTTATTCAATTGATAGAAATGTGGAATTTATTCTCTAAGAAATGTTAACCAATTCTAGGATTCTTAGACTTGACCGATCCAATAGATTTTGAGATCTTAAGCTATTTGATATGTTTATGAAAAAGACATTGAGCATATTAGATATGATTATTCTTTTCTTTTGTAGACAAAGCATACACTTGGTGTTATGTATGGATAACTGATCAAATCATGGTCTCCATGGCATTAGCCAAGAATGCTTGAATTTGTGCATTAATATGTGTACCAGACACCTCAATGTCTTTATCATATTGTGAATATTCATTGTCTAGAAATGGAGGTGGATTATGTTATTTTTTTAGTTGAGGAGGATATTCATGTTGTTATGGATCCATCCATCTTAATCAATGTTCACATTTTCAATCTTGGGATTAACAAGGTTTTGACATACACCTAAATTTAAAACAACAAATAATTCATTAAATTATAAGTTCAAGAATTACTAAATTATACAAAAAGACACAATTACAAACCTACTTGGACTCCAATGTTGAATATTCAAGATTTTTATTGCTAAATCTATGGGTTATATTTCCCATGCTTGTTGAACCAACAATTAGAATAGGAAACAATGTTCTTTATTTATTTATTTTTAACAAAATAGTTATGTATTTGAAGTAAAAACGCTACAATTGAATTTTGCCACTAAGTAATACAAAATTAAATATTGTTATGGGTGTGATCATGGTCCTAATGAAGTTGTTTCCTTAATGTCTCCTTCAAAATAGTTTAAGATACTAATACAATATACATATGATAGTAATATCTAAAACCTAAAAGTTTTACATAGCATAACAACAAGCTAGTGAAATGAGTGTTGACTATAGAATTCATCAAGATCACCATTGTATTACTATCTCAATATATATGGCCTCTATCACCTAAGAAACTATTTCATCATCCTTGACGTGCCAGAGAACAACCAAGAGAGTGCTTGTGATTCCAAGCTATTTAATATTCTCCTTTTAGAATTGCTTTCATTTTGCTCTTTAAGGATATGTATGCAAATTCCAAGCCTTGAATTCTTCCTTTTTCTTGCATGATGATGGTCCCTAACTCATTCTAGAATGTATTTTCATTATTGTGCACCATATTGGAGAGAGATACGAGGGGAAGTTTGTTTTCATTGATGAAGGTTTCATGTTGTTTGAGCATTCTTTGCATTTCTTGTATTGCCTATTGACACTTGTCGTGGAATCCAAGGAAATCCATATGAACAAGAGCTCTAAAGAAATAAACTGATATCCAAATTCCCAAACCTCTCTTATGAGGTTGACTCTTCAATATTTTTATTGCTAAATCTATAAGTCCTCATCATCAAAACTCTCGTATTGTCCGTGTATTGTCCAATGCTTGCATAACCAACAATTAGAATAGGAAACTATGTTTTTTATTTATTTATTTTTTAACAAAAACAATTATGTATTTGCAGTAAAAATACTGCAGTTGAACTGTACAACTGAGTAATACAAAAATAAATATTATTACGGGCATGATTACTACAACTTCAAGGGAACAAAAATAAGTTATCCTTGTCCTAATGTATCTTTCAGAAGAGTATAAGAACCTGATACAAGTATACATATGATAGTAATACCTAAAACACAAAAACTTTTATGTAGTATAACAACAAACTAGTGAAATGAGTGTTGACTATATGCTTCATCAGGTTCACCGTTGTCTTTCTATCTCAATATCCATGGCCTCTATCACCTGAGAAACTATTTCATCATCCTTGATGAATGTCAAAATAGAACCAAGGGTACCTATGATTACAAGCTATTTGATATTTGTCTTTTATAATTGCTGCCATTGTGGTCTTTAAGGATATGCATTCAACTTCCAAAGATTGAATTTTTCCTTTTTGTTGCATGATGATGGTCCTTAACTGATTTTGACATGTATTTTCATTATTGTGCACCATATTAAAGAGAGAGGCAGAGGAGGTTTTATTTTCATTAATGAAGGTTGCATGCCTTCTAAGCATTCTTTGCATTTATTGTATTGCATACTGACACTTGTTGTGGCATCCAAGGAAATCCATATGAACAAGCGCTACAAAGAAATAAACCAATAGCCACATGCCTATACCTCTCTTATGAGGTTGACTCTACAATTTCTCCCAAATACCAATTTGAAATGAGGCAACTACTACCAAACTAAGTGACATGGGTGAATAAGACCAAAGGTCCCCAACAACAAGTGCAAGAAGCACAAAATTACATAGAAGAGAACCAAAAGAATATATGACAAGTGACAAAACTAGAGGGAGTGACAAGTCCAACTCTATCCAAGACTTTAATCCAAATGCCACAATACCACCAAAAGAAATTATTCCCTTTATCACTCTAGGACAAGCAACAAAAGACATATGAGACTCCAAATAAAGCCAAATTATATTTCCATTTCAAAGGAAGAAGTTGATAATATATAAAACATACCTTGGTTGGGTTATGGTCAGAACTTGCTCCTAGTTTCTATGGTTTGCACACTTCATCATCCCACCTAGGCCATAAGTAACCAACACAAAGCATTGAAATTGGAATGAAAGAGGGTGGGATGGAAAGTATGGTGCCATCCATACCCATCTAAGCCTTTAATTGCACCTGCATTCTCCTTACAATCACCAGCATGGTAAGACACACCTACTACCATCTGTGAAAATCCCTAGCACTTACAATCACCAGCATGGTAGGACACACCTACTACCATCTGTGAAAAGGCCCAACACTTACAACCATCAGCATGATAGGACACAACTACTATCATCTATGGAAAGGCCCTGCACTTACATCTGATCATGTGGGATCCAATCCCACAGCCATATCGAGATCGCTATGCACTTACATTTCATGTGGGATCCAACCCCACAGTCATATCGGAATGGCTCTACACTTACATTTGATCATGTGGGAGCCAATTCCACAGTCATATCAGAATGGCTCTACACTTACATCTGATCATGTGGGATCCAATCCCACAGTCATATCAGAATGGCTCTGCACTTACATCTGACCATGGAAGGAACCAATCCTATCACCATGTCAAAAAGGCTCGCAGACTCATCACTTCCCCTTGGAAGGAACGTCCATCTGAAGAACACCAAGCTTCTCCCTGAAGTACTTAAACTTCACTTTAGCAAATGGTTTGGTCAACACATCAGCTATCTGTTCGTCCGTCACAACATACAAGAGCTTCACTGCTCCTCTCTGCACCATATCCCTAATATAGTGATATTTGATCTTGATATGCTTTTACTTGTCATGCAACACTGGGTTCTCTAACAACTTCACACAACTCTGGTTGTCGTAATATATACAAGTAGCATCCAACTGTAGATCAAACAAATCAGATAGTAGCTTCCTCTGCCACATTGCCTCACAACTAGCCGAACAAGCTGCAACATACTCTGCTTCGGTTGTACTCAGTGCCACATAGGATTGCTTCCTGCTTAACCAAGAGATCACAGCTGATCCCATACTGAAGCAGCACCCTGAAGTTCTCTTCCTATCAATGGCACTGCCTGCCCAATCTGAATCCACATAACCTTCTAGGTTAATCTTCTGATTCGCCTCATACTTGAGCCCATAATCAATTGTACCCTTTAGGTACCTTAGAATATGCTTTACAGCAATCAGGTGAACATGTCTTGGATATGTCAGAAACTAGCTCAATGTGTTCACAGCAAAGCAAATATCTGGTCTTGTGTTTGTCAAGTACATCAAGGACCCAATAGTACACATGTGCAAGAATCTTCACTAGGATGTCAAAATATTTTGCAAATGGTCACACTTACACAAACTCCATAGATAACTTCCTTAGGAAGCACAACATAATCTCCTGGTTATTGTGGGGGATATGGTAAAAAACCATGTAATGTATTTCCTTCTAGTCGGTACAAATTTATTCAAGGACCCTATAGTGCACATGTGCAAGAATATTCACTAGGATGTCAAAATATTTCGCAAATGGTCGCACTTACACAAACTCCATACATAACTTCCTGAGGAAGCACAACATAATCTCCTAGTTATTGTGGGGGATATGGTAAAAAACCATGTAGTGTATTTCCTTCTAGCCGGTACACATTTATTCAATTGATAGAAATGTGGAATTTATTCTCTAAGAAATGTTAACCAATTCTAGGATTCTTAGACTTGACCAATCCAATAGATTTTGAGATCTTAAGCTATTTTATATGTTTATGAGAGACATTGAGATTATTAGATATGATTATTCTTTTATTTTGTAGACAAAGCATACACTTGGTGTTATGTATGGATAATTGATCAAATCATGGTCTCCATGGTATTAGCCAAGAATGCTTGAATTTGTGCATTAATATGTGTACCAGAGACCTCAATGTCTTTATCATATTGTGAATATTCATTGTCTAGAAATGGAGGTGGATTATGTTATTTTTTGAGCTGAGGAGGATATTCATGTTGTTATGGATCCATCCATCTTAATCAATGTTCACATTTTCAATCTTGGGATTAACAAGGTTTTGACATACACCTAAATTTAAAACAACAAATAATTCATTAAATTATAAGTTCAAGAATTACTAAATTATACAAAAAGACACAAATACAAACCTACTTGGACTCCAATGTTGAATATTCAAGATTTTTATTGCTAAATCTATGGGTTATATTTCCCATGCTTGTTCAACCAACAATAAGAATAGGAAACAATGTTCTTTATTTATTTATTTTTTAACAAAATAGTTATGTATTTGAAGTAAAAAGGCTACAATTGAATTGTGCCACTAAGTAATACAAAATTAAATATTGTTATGGGTGTGATCATGGTCCTAATCAAGTTGTTTCCTTAATGTCTCCTTCAAAATAGTTTAAGATACTAATACAATATACATATGATAGTAATATCTAAAACCTGAAAGTTTTACATAGCATAACAACAAGCTAGTGAAATGAGTGTTGACTATATAATTCATCGAGATCACCATTGTATTGCTATCTCAATATATATGGCCTCTATCACCTAAGAAACTATTTCATCATCCTTGATGTGCCAGAGAACAACCAAGATAGTGCTTGTGATTCTAAGCTATTTAATATTCTCCTTTTAGAATTGCTTCCATTTTGCTCTTTAAGGATATGTATGCAACTTCCAAGCCTTGAATTCTTCCTTTTTGTTGCATGATGATGGTCCCTAACTCATTCTACAATGTATTTTCATTATTGTGCACCATATTGGAGAGAGATACGAGGGAAAGTTTGTTTTCATTTATGAAGGTTTCATGTTGTTTGAGCATTCTTTGCATTTCTTGTATTGCCTATTGACACTTGTCGTGGAATCCAAGGCAATCCATATGAACAAGAGCTCTAAAGAAATAAACCGATATCCAAATTCCCAAACCTCTCTTACGAGGTTGACTCTTCAATATTTTTATTGCTAAATATATAAGTCCTCATCATCAAAAGTCTCATATTGTCCGTGTATTGTCCAATGCTTGCATAACCAACAATTAGAATAGGAAACTATGTTTTTTATTTATTTATTTTTTAACAAAAACAATTATGTATTTGCAGTAAAAATACTGCAGTTGAACTGTACAACTGAGTAATACAAAAATAAATATTATTACGGGCATGATTACTACAACTTCATGGGAACAAAAATAAGTTATTCTTGTCCTAATGTATCTTTTAGAAGAGTATAAGAACCTGATACAAGTATACATATGATAGTAATACCTAAAACACAAAAACCTTTATGTAGTATAACAACAAACTAGTGAAATGAGTGTTGACTATATGCTTCATCAGGTTCACCATTGTCTTTCTATCTATCTCAATATCCATGGCCTCTATCACCTGAGCAACTATTTCATCATCCTTGATGAATGTCAAAATAGAACCAAGGGAGTACCTATGATTACAAGCTATTTGATATTTGTCTTTTATAATTGCTGCCATTGTGGTCTTTAAGGATATGCATTCAACTTCCAAAGATTGAATTTTTCCTTTTTGTTGCATGATGATGGTCCTTAACTGATTTTCACATGTATTTTCATTATTGTGCACCATATTAAAGAGAGAGGCAGGGGAGGTTTTATTTTCATTAATGAAGGTTGCATGCCTTCTCAGCATTCTTTGCATTTATTGTATTGCATATTGACACTTGTTGTGGCATCCAATGAAATCCATATGAACAAGAGCTCCAAAGAAACAAACCAATAGCCACATGCCTATACCTCTCTTATGAGGTCAACTCTACAATTTCTCCCAAATACCAATTTGAAATGAGGTAACTACTACCAAACTAAGTGACATGGGTGGATAAGACCATAGGTCCCCAACAACAAGTGCAAGAAGCACAAAATTACATAGAAGAGAACCAAAAGGATGTATGACAAGTGACAAAACTAGAGGGAGTGACAAGTCCAACTCTATCCAAGACTTTAATCCAAATGCCACAATACCACCAGAAGCAATTATTCCCTTTATCACTCCAGGACAAGAAACAGAAGACATGCGAGACTCCAAATAAAGCCAAATTATATTTCCATTTCAAAGGAAGAAGTTGATAATATATAAAACATACCTTGGTTGGGTTATGGTCAGAACTTGCTCCCAGTTTCTATGATTTGCACACTTCATCATCCCACCTAGGCCATAAGTAACCAACACAGAGCATTGAAATTGGAATGAAAGAGGGTGGGATGGAAAGTATGGTGCCATCCATACCCATCTAAGCATTTAATTGCACATGTATTCTCCTTACCAACGTTGGTGCTACATGTACACCTTTTCATGCTTGTTGATTAACGATGGATCTGTGGGTGTTATTGGTCATTAAGCTTAGGGGACTGGGTACTCCCCCATTTTTAACATCGCACTACCATTCTAACCATCATGGAATTGGAAAATGAGGAAGACCGTCATTTTTCTTGCATGTCCCTTCATTTAGTTGGGAGGCTAAATTGACTCATACCATGACTTCGCCATTGAGTTCTTTAAGTACATGGAAGAATGTAATTTCCTAGAACCTTAGAGATTCTTGTTTGATTCGAGTAATAAGATTAGTGATATATTGGTTGAGATTTTGACTATCCTTGTTCATATGTTTGATTAGAATCGTCTAGCCTCCTATTACTAAAATATCTTATGTCTTGTTTGCATTTATGCTTTGTAGTCCCTACAGTAGTGTGTAGGCCTCCGCTTGATTATTTTTTGTTTTTACAAGTCTCTGTACATAGCTTGTCAACTTCTTTCATTTGATATTAAATACAAACCCCCCTGCACTTGCCACCTTTGACATGCTTTTTATGTATTAATAACTAAACAAAATGTAAAAAAACACACAATCATTATTTGTTTTGTCACAATAAAACACGTGCAAGATATAATGTGCATATAGTTTATTACATGCAGGATTTGTAGCAATACGACACCATCACCTATGTCATTTCTATGTCCACGTCAAAGTAACAATTAACCATCACTCTAACAATAACATGGTGGCTAATTTGTGTGCACACTTATGTTCAACACTATAGATTCTATTTAAATTAAATATGAGCACATTTTATAAAAATCAAACATGTTATTTGGAATAACATGGTAGCTAATTTGTGTGCACTCTTATGTTCAACATTATAGATTATATTCAAATTAAATATGAGCACATTTTATAAAAATCAAACACGTTTTTGGTATTTTTCTTTTTTTAGGTAATTATCTTAAGTCACTCTAGGAATTTTCCCTCATTTTAAGGATGGTACCCAAGGTAAACCCCATATTATTTAGGGCATAAGGACAAGTCAACAATAGATCATATTCAAACAAAATATGAGCACATTTTATAAAAATCATACACACTATTTGTAGTTTTTTTCAAGTAATTATCCCAAGTCAAACTTGTGGGCACTTCCCCTCATTATGAGTATAGTGCATATGGTAAAACCTAGATTCTTTAGTGTATAAGTCCAAGTGAATGATAGGGCTCAAGCCAACAATATATCATATTTAAATAAAATATGAGCACATTTATTTGTAGTTTTTTTTCTAGTAATTACCCCATGTCAAATTCAACTTGGCACTTATGGTAATGGAATTTGGGTGGGAAGGATAGCACTCCATCCCACAACCGCTTGGGATAGACCCAATTAACACACATTATTTGTATTTATTAAATACAAAATTGAATATACATTTACAATACCACTTGCAAAACTTTCCTTGACGTATATTCACCCACAAATTTAAATGAATAATCGTACACATCTATTGTAGTTATTAAATAAAAATGTGATGTATAAATTTTCAATACTACTTTCAGAATTTTCTTTATCTTATAGTCAAAATTTTAGATTAGTTATAAACAACCAATTTGTTGTTTTTTTTACCCACAAAAACAAAACACGTAATCAATTTCAATATAATGAACCACATTGTACAAAATAGGTTGTAGCCTTGCAAAATACAGACACTTCAGAGTGTCCTCACACAAACATTCAAGATCACCACATATGATAGATCTATCATTTTTTTCCAGGAAAAATGCTATATCTTAAGCAATTTCTATACAAAAAGTTTGTAAAGTAAAAGAGCATAAGCACTTAATATCATTGCTCCAAGAGTTAGTAAAAGCCATCAACTTGATCATTAAAAAAATCTTGTAACAGGGAAACATAAATGTGCTTTGAGCACCATTAAAAATTGCTCAAGAGAGCATAAATCTAGAAAAGAGGCCAAAGGTAAACCAAATGAAGCAATTAACCAGATGCGGGCCATCTATGTCGCTAGCGCAGAGAGTTAGGATGTTGTTTTGACCATTCTGCAGCCAGGATATTTCGTGCCACATGGGAGAGTGTCCACTTCATTACCATCTCCAGGAGTAGTATATCGACAAACCTAATTGCCCCTTATCCATCGGAATCCAGAAGAGCATAAATGGTTGAAATTGCAGTTTCTATTGCTCAAATCGCAATTTCGAGCATATATGTAGTTTTAAAATCCTACATTTAGTCTAAGATATATCATTGTGATTGTTGGAATTGCATAATTGCAAAAATTACAATTTTCAAGGGTGATTTTAAAGAGATTTGATAAACAAAATGTTGAAAAAGTGGGGAATGTTGGTTGTTCTTTATCCTTCTCGTCATCTCTGCACCAAATTAACATAGAAATAGACACCTAACTATAATACTTCCAGAACAACCACCACTCTGCTCGCATCGAGAGAAGGTATAGAGCCACAAACATCATGAGACAGACACCACCATTGAAGGATTGACAACCATGGACACCTCGATTGTTGTCTATGTAAGCATCCATGCAGACACCAAGCCCATAACCACTGAGTTTCAATGCCCCTTCAAAAGCCATGTAGAGATAGTTGCTTCCCCACCTTAGGAGTTTTCATTGTCGCTGCAGTAGATCTAGAAGAAACTTCACCACACAACAGGTTTCCACAGAAGGGAACTTCCTCTACTCCATAAGAAAAAACACTGCTATTTAATTACCCACAATTGACCTAATCCATAAGCCAACTCAAAGATGGGGAAGGTAGCTAGGGAAGGAACCCTAGCTTCCTAGCTCAATTTGGCGCTTTGACTCTCAAAACCCTAAAAAAATGTAGAGCTCCTGGACCTTTATAAGGAGAGATTTAGAAGTTGATTTGGAATTTGATCGAATTTTTACTCCTAAATAAATTTGTTGTTAAATCATCATCGATGATTTTGTCATATATTGTAAATCAAAGTAAAAATATGATTCAAAGAAATGGCATAAGTCCATCATAACCAAAAGCTAAGTCGGATTTTTGTTAGATTTTTATTTATTTCAACAATATGACCTTAGGATATTTACTAAGAGAATAACAAGCACAACAATGAATCATAAGAGACAATGAACACAAAGATTTTCCTTGAAGTAACCATAAAGGAGAAAACCCCGCAACTTCCTCGGAGACAGAATGAGCACCAAAAGTAAAACCCAAAGATAAAAAGATGATCTCCCGACAGCAGTTGTCTCTCTCTCTCTTGTCCCAGTTTCTTCTCTCTTTCTCAATTATGTGCTACAACTGACTGTAAGTGACTATGTGATAAATAGAGAGGCTCACTCTCTATTTATACTAATTCCCAACTTGACAATAACTTACCAGGGTCGACTTCTCTAGGAGAGTCTAATAACCCTAGTGCCCCGAAACTGTAGGGACTTTAACCCTTGAACAATAAGGAGGGTTACCCTCTATGACTTTACATGACTTGTTTACATTATTGATTCTCCCGATAGGAACATCGGTATATGACATGACTCAATTACATTACAGATACTTCTCGATAGGAACATCAGGGTACAATACATAAGATATACAAGTTAATACATTTTGAAGTTACAAATACAACAACACTCCCTCTTAACTAGGAAGGTATTCTCTTGACACAATTCATTAGCACAAGACTTCTTCTCTGGATCAAGTCTGGATCATCATTGGATCTTCATCAAGTCTGGACCATCACTAGATCTTCATCAAGTCTGGATCATCACTGGATCTTCATCAAGTCTAGATCAACACTGGATCTTCATTAAGTCTGGATCATCACTATTGTATCATCACAAACAAATGGTGTTATCTCTCAATTCTACTCATCATAAGAAGTTCTACAGAGCCAGCCCTTTTTCATGCTGGTTGTAGGCCTAGCCTCCATGTAGGTCTTCATCTTCTTTAGCACTTATATATAACCTAGTTAGAAAGGCTTGCCCAACACTTACATCTGACCATGGGAGGAACACATCCACCACCATGTCATAAAGGCACACCCAGCACTTACATCTGACCATGGGAGGAACACATCCAAGAACCTAAAAGTTTTACATAGCATAACAACAAGCTAGTGAAATGAGTGTTGACTATAGAATTCATCAAGATCACCATTGTATTACTATCTCAATATATATGGCCTCTATTACCTAAGAAACCATTTCATCATCCTTGATGTGCCAGAGAACAACCAAGAGAGTGCTTGTGATTCCAAGCTATTTAATATTCTCCTTTTAGAATTGCTTCCATTGTGCTATTTAAGGATATGTATGCAACTTCCAAGCCTTGAATTCTTCCTTTTTGTTGCATGATGATGGTCCCTAACTCATTCTAAAATGTATTTTCATTATTATTCACCATATTGGAGAGAGATACGAGGGAAAGTTTGTTTTCATTGATGAAGGTTTCATGTTGTTTGAGCATTCTTTGCATTTCTTGTATTGCCTATTGACACTTGTCGTGGAATCCAAGGCAATCCATATGAACAAGAGCTCTAAAGAAATAAACCAATATCCAAATTCCCAAACCTCTCTTACGAGGTTGACTCTTCAATATTTTTATTGCTAAATCTATAAGTCCTCATCATCAAAAGTCTCATATTGTCCGTGTATTGTCCAGTTCTTGCATAACCAACAATTAGAATAGGAAACTGTGTTTTTTATTTATTTATTTTTTAACAAAAACAATTATGTATTTGTAGTAAAAATACTGCAGTTGAACTGTACAACTGAGTAATACAAAAAAAAATATTATTACGGGCATGATTACTACAACTTCATGGGAACAAAAATAAGTTATCCTTGTCCTAATGTATCTTTCATAAGAGTATAAGAACCTGATACAAGTATACATATGATAGTAATACCTAAAACACAAAAACATTTATGTAGTATAACAACAAACTAGTGAAATGAGTGTTGACTATATGCTTCATCAGGTTCACCATTGTCTTTCTATCTCAATATCCATGGCCTCTATCACCTGAGAAACTATTTCATCATCCTTGATGAATGTAAAAATAGAACCAAGGGAGTACCTATGATTACAAGCTATTTGATATTTGTCTTTTATAATTGCTGCCATTGTGGTCTTTAAGGATATGCATTCAACTTCCAAAGATTGAATTTTTCCTTTTTGTTGCATGATGATGGTCCTTAACTAATTTTGACATGTATTTTCATTATTGTGCACCATATTAAAGAGGGAGGCAGGGGAGGTTTTATTTTCATTAATGAAGGTTGCATGCCTTCTAAGCATTCTTTGCATTTATTGTATTGCATATTGACACTTGTTGTGGCATCCAAGGAAATCCATATGAATAAGAGCTCCAAAGAAATAAACCAATAGCCACATGCCTATACCTCTCTTAAAAGGTCGACTCTGCAATTTCTCCCAAATACCAATTTGAAATGAGGCAACTACTACCAAACTAAGTGACATGGGTGAATAAGACCATAGGTCCCCAACAACAAGTGCAAGAAGCACAAAATTACATAGAAGGGAACCAAAAGGATATATGACAAGTGACAAAACTAGAGGGAGTGACAAGTCCAACTCTATCCAAGACTTTAATCCAAATGCCACAATACCACCAAAAGCAATTATTCCCTTTATCACTCTAGGACAAGCAACATAAGACATATGAGACTTCAAATAAAGCCAAATTATATTTCCATTTCAAAGGAAGAAGTTGATAATATATAAAACATACCTTGGTTGGGTGATGGTTAGAACTTGCTCCCAGTTTCTATGATTTGCACACTTCATCATCCCACCTAGGCCATAAGTAACCAACACAGAGCATTGAAATTGGAATGAAAGAGGGTGGGATGGAAAGTATGGCGCCATCCATACCCATCTAAGCCTTTAATTGCACCTGCATTCTCCTTATAATCACCAGCATGGTAGGACACACCTACTACCATATGTAAAAAGCCCTAGCACTTACAATCACCAGCATGGTAGGACACAACCTACTACCATCTGTCAAAAGGCCCAACACTTACAACCATCAGCATGATAGGACACACCTACTATCATCTATGGAAAGGCCCTACACTTACATCTGATCATGTGGGATCCAATCCCACAGCCATATCAGAATGGATCTGCACTTACATTTCATGTGGGATCCAATCCCACAGTCATATCAGAATGGCTCTGCACTTACATCTGATCATGTGGGAGCCAATCCCACAGTCATATTAGAATGGCTCTACACTTACATCTGATCATGTGGGATCCAATCCCACAGTCATATCAGAATCGCTCTGCACTTACATCTGACCATGGAAGGAACCAATCCTATCACCATGTCAAAAAGGCTCACAGACTCATCACCTCCCCTTGGAAGGAACGTCCATCTGGAGAACACCAAGCTTCTCCCTGAAGTACTCAAACTTCACTTTAGCTAATGGTTTGGTCAACATATCAGCTATCTGTTCGTCCGTCGCAAGATACAAGAGAGTCACTGCTCCTCTCTGCACCATATCCCTAATATAGTGATATTTGATCTTGATATGCTTTGACTTGTCATGGAACACTAGGTTCTCTAACAACTTCACAAAACTCTGGTTGTCATAATATATACAAGTAGCATCCAACTGGAGATCAAACAAATCAGATAGTAGCTTCCTCCGCCACATTGCCTCACAACTAGCCAAACAAGTTGCAACATACTCTGCTTCGGTTGTACTCAGTGCCACATAGGATTGCTTCCTGCTAAACCAAGAGATCACAGCTGATCCCATACTGAAGCAGCACCCTGAAGTGCTCTTCCTATCAATGGCACTGCCTGCCCAATCTGAATCCACATAACCTTCTAGGTTAATCTTCTAATTCGCCTCATACTTCATCCCATAATCAATTGTACCCTTTAGGTACCTCAGAATATGCTTTACATCAATCAGGTGAACATGTCTTGGAAATGTCAGAAACTGGCTCAATGTGTTCACAGCAAAGCAAATATCTGGTCTTGTGTTTTTCAGGTACATCAAGGACCCAATAGTGCACATGTGCAAGAATCTTCACTAGGATGTCAAAATATTTCGCAAATGCTCACACTTACACAAACTCCATATATAACTTCCTGAGGAAGCACAACATAATCTCTTGGTTATTGTGGGGGATATGGTAAAAAACCATGTAGTGTATTTCCTTCTAGCCGGTACTCATTTATTCAAGGACCCTATAGTGCACATGTGCAAGAATCTTCACTAGGATGTCAAAATATTTCGCAAATGGTCGCACTTACACAAACTCCATATATAACTTCCTGAGGAAGCACAACATAATCTCCTCGTTATTGTGGGGGATATGGTAAAAAACCATGTAGTGTATTTCCTTCTAGCCGGTACACATTTATTCAATTGATAGAAATGTGGAATTTATTCTCTAAGAAATGTTAACAAATTCTAGGATTCTTAGACTTGACCAATCCAATAGATTTTGGGATCTTAAGCTATTTGATATGTTTATGAGAGACATTGATCTTATTAGATATGATTATTCTTTTCTTTTGTAGACAAAGCATACACTTGGTGTTATGTATGGATAATTGATCAAATCATGGTCTCCATGGTATTAGCCAAGAATGCTTGAATTTGTGCATTAATATGTGTACCAGACACCTCAATGTCTTTATCATATTGTGAATATTCATTGTCTAGAAATGGAGGTGGATTATGTTATTTCTTGAGCTAAGGAGGATATTCATGTTGTTATGGATCTATCCATCTTAATCAATGTTCACATTTTCAATCTTGGGATTAACAAGGTTTTCACATACACCTAAATTTAAAACAACAAATAATTCATTAAATTATAAGTTCAAGAATTACTAAATTATACAAAAAGACACAAATACAAACCTACTTGGACTCCAATGTTGAATATTCAAGATTTTTATTGCTAAATCTATGGGTTATATTTCCCATGCTTGTCGAACCAACAATTAGAATAGGAAACAATGTTCTTTATTTATTTATTTTTTAACAAAATAGTTATGTATTTGAAGTAAAAAGGCTACAATTGAATTGTGCCACTAAGTAATACAAAATTAAATATTGTTATGGGTGTGATCATGGTCCTAATGAAGTTGTTTCCTTAATGTCTCCTTCAAAATAGTTTAAGATACTAATACAATATACATATGATAGTAATATCTAAAACCTAAAAGTTTTACATAGCATAACAACAAGCTAGTGAAATGAGTGTTGACTATAGAATTCATTGAGATCACCATTGTATTACTATCTCAATATATATGGCCTCTATCACCTAAGAAACTATTTCATCATCCTTGATGTGCCAGAGAACAACCAAGAGAGTGCTTGTGATTCCAAGCTATTGAATATTCTCCTTTTAGAATTGCTTCCATTGTGCTCTTTAAGGATATGTATGCAACTTCCAAGCCTTGAATTCTTCCTTTCTGTTGCATGATGATGGTCCCTAACTCATTCTACAATGTATTTTCATTATTGTGCACCATATTGGAGAGAGATACGAGGGAAAGTTTGTTTTCATTGATGAAGGTTTCATGTTGTTTGAGCATTCTTTGCATTTCTTGTATTGCCTATTGACACTTGTTGTGGAATCCAAGGCAATCCATATGAACAAGAGCTCTAAAGAAATAAACCGATATCCAAATTCCCAAACCTCTCTTACGAGGTTGACTCTTCAATATTTTTATTGCTAAATATATAAGTCCTCATCATCAAAAGTCTCATATTGTTCGTGTATTGTCCAGTGCTTTCATAACCAACAATTAGAATAGGAAACTGTGTTTTTTTATTTATTTATTTATTAATAAAAACAATTATGTATTTGCAGTAAAAATACTGCAGTTGAACTGTACAACTGAGTAATACAAAAATAAATATTATTACGGGCATGATTACTACAACTTCATGGGAACAAAAATAAGTTATTCTTGTCCTAATGTATCTTTTAGAAGAGTATAAGAACCTGATACAAGTATACATATGATAGTAATACCTAAAACACAAAAACATTTATGTAGTATAACAACAAACTAGTGAAATGAGTGTTGACTATATGCTTCATCAGGTTCACCATTGTCTTTCTATCTCAATATCCATGGCCTCTATCACCTCAAAAACTATTTCATCATCCTTGATGAATGTCAAAATAGAACCAAGGGAGTACCTATGATTACAAGCTATTTGATGTTTGTCTTTTATAATTGCTGCCATTGTGGTCTTTAAGGATATGCATTCAACTTCCAAAGATTGAATTTTTCCTTTTTGTTGCATGATGATGTTCCTTAACTGATTTTGACATGTATTTTCATTATTGTGCACCATATTAAAGAGAGAGGCAGGGGAGGTTTTATTTTCATTAATGAAGGTTGCATGCCTTCTAAGCATTCTTTGCATTTATTGTATTGCATATTGACACTTGTTGTGGCATCCAATGAAATCCATATGAACAAGAGCTCCAAAGAAACAAACCAATAGCCACATGCCTATACCTCTCTTATGAGGTCCACTCTACAATTTATCCCAAATACCAATTTGAAATGAGGCAACTACTACCAAACTAAGTGACATGGGTGAATAAGACCATAGGTCCCCAACAACAAGTGCAAGAAGCACAAAATTACATAGAAGAGGACCAAAAGGATATATGACAAGTGACAAAACTAGAGGGAGTGACAAGTCCAACTCTATCCAAGACTTTAATCCAAATGCCACAATACCACCAAAAGCAAGTATTCCCTTTATCACTCCAGGACAAGCAACAGAAGACATACGAGACTCCAAATAAAGCCAAATTATATTTCCATTTCAAAGGAAGAAGTTGATAATATATAAAACATACCTTGGTTGGGTTATGGTCAGAACTTGCTCCCAGTTTCTATGATTTACACACTTCATCATCCCATCTAGGCCATAAGTAACCAACACAGAGCATTGAAATTGGAATGAAAGAGGGTGGGATGGAAAGTATGGTGCCATCCATACCCATCTAAGCCTTTAATTGCACATGCATTCTCCTTACCAACGTTGGTGCTACATGTACACCTTTTCATGCTTGTTGATTAACGATGGATTTGTGGGTGTTATTGGTCATTAAACTTAGGGGACTGGGTACTCCCGTATTTTTAACATCGCACTACCATTCTAACCATCATGGAATTGGAAAATGAGGAAGATCATCATTTTTCTTGCATGTCCCTTCGTTTAGTTGGGAGGCTAAATTGGCTCATACCATGACTTCGCCATTGAGTTCTTTAAGGACATGGAATAATGTAATGTCCTAGAACCTTAGAGCTTCTTGTTTGATTCGAGTAATAAGATTAGTGATAGATTGGTTGAGAGTTTGACTATCCTTGTTCATATGTTTGATTAGAATCGTCTAGCCTCCTATTACTAAAATATCTTATGTCTTGGTTGCATTTATGCTTTGTAGTCCCTACAGTAGTGTGTAGGCCTCCGCTTGATTATTTTTTGTTTTTACAAGTTTCTGTGCGTAGCTTGTCAACTTGTTTCATTCGATATTAAAGACAAACCCCCCTACACTTGCCACCCTTGACATGCTTTTTATGTATTAATAAGTAAACAAAATGTAAAAAAACACACAATCACTATTTGTTTTGTCACAATAAAACACGTGCAAGATATAATGTGCATATAGTTTATTACATGCAGGCTTTGTAGCAATACCACACCATCCCCTATGTCATTTCTATGTCCATGTCGAAGTAACAATTAACCATCACTCTAACAATAACATGGTGGCTAATTTGTGTGCACACTTATGTTCAACATTATAGATTCTATTTAAATTAAATATGAGCACATTTTATAAAAATCAAACATGTTATTTGGAATAACATGGTAGCTAATTTCCCCCGTCTCTCTATGGCTTCGGATAGTTCCTCCTCATTGGGTCTGTCTGTGGAAGCAAGAATCCAAGAGCTAGAATCAGCTATGGGGAGAATCCGAGGCCGTATGGCTGGCTTTGAGAATAAACTGGAAGAGTCCACTAAGGCTGGAAATAAATCCTAGGACTTACTGAATGCTGATATAAGGAAGTTGAGAGATGATCACGCTGCCTTAGCTGAGAAAATGAAAGACTTCAAGGCCGAGGTGCGCACAGGGTTTAAGGATGAAGCAAATGTTCATGGAGACTTCGGCAAGCGACTCACTGCTCTGGAGAAAGTCGTGGCAAAGCTGGAGCTGAAATGAAGAGCTGGAGTGTTGTTCCGCTCTAATCCTCTGCCTCTCTTTGATCTACTATGTTAAATAATTATAATAAGGCCGTTGAGCCCCACTAGATCATAGTTCCACTTTGGGAAATCGAATTTCTGCTATGTTTTGTTACAGCACTCGGCAGCTGTTTTGCCGGAACCATATATCTAATCCTATGTTTTAGTTTAAAAAAACATGGTAGCTAATTTGTGTGCACACTTATGTTCAACATTATAGATTATATTCAAATTAAATATGAGCACATTTTATAAAAATCAAACACGTTTTTTGTATTTTTTCTTTTTTAGGTAATTATCTTAAGTCACTCTAGGAATTTTCCCTCATTTTAAGGATGGTACCCAAGGTAAACCCCATATTATTTAGGGCATAAGGACAAGTCAACAATAGATCATATTCAAACAAAATATGAGCACATTTTATAAAAATCATACACACTATTTGTAGTTTTTTTCAAGTAACTATCCCAAGTCAAACTTGTGGGCACTTCCCCTCATTATCAGTATAGTGCATATGGTAAAACCTAGATTCTTTAGTGTATAAGTCCAAGTCAATGATAGGGTTCAAGCCAACAATATATCATATTTAAATAAAATATGAGCACATTTATTTGTAGTTTTTTTCTAGTAATTACCCCAACTCAAATTCAACTTGGCACTTATGGTAATGGAATTTGGGTGGGAAGGATAGCACTCCATTCCACAACCGCTTGGGATAGACCCAATTAACACACATTATTTGTATTTATTAAATACAAAATTGAATATACATTTACAATACCACTTGCAAAACTTTCCTTGACGTATATTCACCCACAAATTTAAATGAACAATCGTACACATCTATTGTAGTTATTAAATAAAAATGTGATGTATAAATTTTCAATACTACTTTCAGAATTTTCTTTATCTTATAGTCAAAATTTTAGATTAGTTATAAACAACCAATTTGTTGTTTTTTTACCCACAAAAACAAAACACGTATTCAATTTCAATATAATGAACCACATTGTACAAAATAGGTTGTAGCCTTGCAAAATACAGACACTTCAGAGTGTCCTCACACAAATATTCAAGAACACCAACATATGATAGATCTATCATTTTGTTCCAAGAAAACTTCTATATCTTAAGAAATTTCTATACAAAAAGTTTGTAAAGTAAAAGTGCATAAGCACTGAATGTCATTGCTCTAAGAGTTAGTCAAAGCCATCAACTTCATCATTAAAAAAAGCTTGTAACAGGGAAACATAAATGTGCTTTGAGCACCATTAAAAATTGCTCAAGAGAGCATAAATCTAGAAAAGAGGCCAAAGGTAAACCAAATGAAGCAATTAACCAGATGCAAGCCATCTATGTCGCTAGCGCAAAGAGTTAGGATGTTGTTTTGACCATTCTGCAGCCAAGATATTTCGTGCCACATGGGAGAGTGTCCACTTCATTACCATCTCCAGGAGTAGTATATCGACAAACCTAATCGCCCCTTATCCGTCGGAATCCAGAAGAGCATAAATGGTTGAAATTTCATTTCGAGCATATATGTAGTTTTAAAATCCTACATTTAGTCTAAGATATATCATTGTGATTGTTGGAATTGCATAATTGCAAAAATTACAATTTTCAAGGGCGATTTTAACCAGATTTGATAAACAAAATGTTGAAAAAGTGTGGAATTTTGGTTGTTCTTTATCCTTCTCATCATCTCCGCACCAAATGAACATAGAAATAGACACCTGACTATAATACTTCCAGAACAACCACCACTCTGCTCGCATCGAGAGAAGGTATAGGGCCACAGACATCATGAGACAGACACCACCATTGAAGGATTGACAACCATGGACACCTCGATTGTTGGCTATGTAAGCATCCATGCAGACACCAAGCCCATAACCACTGAGTTTCGATGCCCCTTCAAAAGCCATGTAGAGATAGTTGCTTCCCCACCTTAGGAGTTTTCATTGTCGCTGCAGTAGATCTAGAAGAAACTTCACCACACAACAAGTTTCCGCAGAAGGGAACTTCCTCTGCTCCATAAGAAAAAACACTGCTAGTTAATTACCCACAATTGACCTAATCCATAAGCCAACTCAAATATGGGGAAGGTAGCTAGGGAAGGAACCCTAGCTTCCTAGCTCAATTTGGCGCTTTGACTCTCAAAACCCTAAAAACATGTAGAGCTCCTGGACCTTTATAAGGAGAGAGTTAGAAGTTGATTTGGAATTTGATTGACTTTTTACTCCTAAAGAAATTTGTTGTTAAATCATCATCGATGATTTTGTCGTATATTGTAAATCAAAGTAAAAATATGATTCGAAGAAATGGCATAAGTCCGTCATAATCAAAAGCTAAGTTGGATTTTTGTTAGATTTTTATCTATTTCAACAATATGACCTTAGGATATTTACTAAGAGAATAACAAGCACAACAATGAATCATAAGAGACAATGAACACAAAGATTTTCCTTGAGGTAACCATAAAGGAGAAAACCCCGCAACTTCCTCAGAGACAGAATGAGCACCAAAATCAAAACCCAAAGATACAAAGATGATCTCCCGACAGCAGTTGTCTCTCTCTCTCTTGTCCCAGTTTCTTCTCTCTTTCTCAATTATGCGCTACAACTGAGTGTAAGTGACTATGTGATAAATAGAGAGGCTCACTCTCTATTTATACTAATTCCCAACTTGACAATAACTTACCAGGGCCGACTTCTCTAGGAGAGTCTAATAACCCTAGTGCCCCGAAACTGCGGGGACTTTAACCCTTGAACAATAAGGAGGGTTACCCTCTATGACTTTACATGACTTGTTTACATTATTGATTCTCTCGATAGGAACATCGGGATATGACATGACTCAATTACATTACAGATACTTCCCGATAGGAACATCAGGGTACAATACATAAGATATACAAGTTAATACATTCCGAAGTTACAAATACATCAACACTCCCTCTTAACTAGGAAGGTATTCTCTTGACACAATTCATTAGCACAAGTCTTCTTCTCTGGATCAAGTCTGGATCATCACTGGATATTCATCAAGTCTGGATCATCACTGGATCTTCATCAAGTCTAGATCAACACTGGATCTTCATTAAGTCTGGATCATCACTATTGTATCATCACGAACAAATGGTGTTATCTCTCAATTCTACTCATCATAAGAAGTTCTACAGAGCCAGCCCTTTTTCATGCTGGTTGTACGCCTAGCCTCCATGTAGGTCTTCGTCTTCTTTAGCACTTATATTTGACCCAGTTAGAAAGGCTTGCCCAACACTTACATCTGATCATGGGAGGAAGACATCCACCACCATGTCAAAAAGGCACGCCCAACACTTACATCTGACCATGGGAGGAACACATCCAAGAACCATGTCGGGAGGGCCCAGCACTTACATTCACCACCATGATAGGACACACCTACTATCATATGTGAAAATTCCCAACACTTAGAATCACCAGCATGATAGAACACACCTACTATCATCTGTGAAAAGGCCTAGCACTTACAATCACCAGCATGGTAGGACGCACTTACTACCATCTGTGAAAATCCCCAGCACTTACAATCACCAGCATGGTAGGACACACCTACTACCATCTGTGAAAAGGCCCAACACTTACAACCACCAGCATCATAGGACACACCTACTATCATCTATGGAAAGGCCCTGTACTTACATCTGATCATGTGGGATCCAATCCCACAGCCATATCAAAATGGCTCTACACTTACATTTCATGTGGGATCCAATCCCACAGTCATATCAGAATGGCTCTACACTTACATCTGATCATGTGGGATCCAATCCCATAGTCATATCAGAATGGCTCTGCACTTACATCTGACCATGGAATTAACCAATCCTATCACCATGTCAGAAAGGCTCACAGACTCATCACTTCCCCTTGGAAGGAACCTCGATATGGAGAACACCAAGCTTCTCCCTGAAGTACTCAAACTTCACTTTAGCTAATGGTTTGGTCAACACATCAGCTATCTGTTTGTCCGTCGCAACATACAAGAGCTTCACTGCTCCTCTCTGCACCATATCCCTGATATAGTGATATTTGATCTTGATATGCTTCGACTTGTCATGGAACACTGGGTTCTCTAACAACTTCACACAACTCTGGTTGTCGTAATATATACAAGTAGCATCCAACTGGAGATCAAACAAGTCAGATAGTAGCTTTCTCCACCACATTGCCTCACAACTAGCCGAACAAGCTGCAACATACTTTGCTTCGGTTGTACTCAGTGCCACATAGGATTGCTTCCTACTAAACCAAGAGATCACACATGATCCCATACTGAAGCAACACCCTGAAGTGCTCTTCCTATCAATGGCATTGCTTGCCCAATCTGAATCCACATAACCTTCTAGGTTAATCTTCTGATTCACCTCATACTTGAGCCCATAATCAATTGTACCCTTTAGGTACCTTAGAATATGCTTTACAACAATCAGGTGAACATGTCTTGGATATGTCAGAAATTGGCTCAATGTGTTCACAGCAAAGCAAATATCTGGTCTTGTGTTTGTTAGGTACATCAAGGACCCAATCATCTGACGATACATCGTAGCATCAACCGTCTTTGATGAAGCATCACTCAATAGTTTTAGGTTCGATGCCATAGGTGTGGTCATGGCCTTGCAGTCCATCGTCTCGAACCTCTTCAGGATCTATACTGCATACTTCCCTTAACCTAGGGGGATTCCATTCGTATTCTGCCACACCTCCATGCCTAGAAAGTAGTGCATCATACCCAAGTCCTTCATCTCGAACTTGGCAGCAATATTGCTCTTCATGTCATCAATCAACCCATCCACACCTGTTACAAATATGTCATCTACATACAGTTGGAGTATCATTGGGTTTCCTTCTTCAACCTTGTAGTAAAGGTTGGAATCTACTTTACTCTTAGTAAAGCCCAAATTGGATAGGAAGCTATCAATTCTGTCGTACCATGTCCTGGGTGCCTGTTTTAAACTGCACATGGATTTCTTTAATTTACACACATGAGTCTCCCTGTCATGTGTCTCAAAACCGAGTGGCTGCTCCACATACACTTCCTTTTCCACTACACCATTCAAGAAAGCAGTCTTGACATCCATCTGGTGTATCTTCCATTTCATTACTGCAGCCAAAGAAAGTACTGATCTGATGGAAGTGTATCTGGCTACAGGTGCAAAAGTTTCTTCATAATCTATTCCTTCTTTCTGGGAGAAGCTACGAGCCACAAATCTTGCTTTGTATTTCTCTATGCTACCATCTATAGCATGCTTGATCTTGTAGATCCACTTGGAAGTCACAAGAGACTTCCCCTCTGGTCTAGGGACAACATCCCAGACATCATTCTTCATAATTGACTGGTACTCCTCGATCATAGCATCCTTCCATTCTTTCTTTCCTGTTGCTTCTTCATAGTTGGAAGTTTCTTTATTAATGATGTCACATAATAGGGCTACATATCCGGAGCAGGACCTAGTTCTCTTCCTTTCTCTGTGCATTTCTTCTGGAGCCCCATATCTTTCTGCACCTTGGATAGCCTCTCGTACCCATGCAGGTTTCCTCTTGTGAGGATTCTTCTCCTAAGGTGGATCTACAATTCCTGAGGTTCTTCCATTTCTCGATCCTCTTCTGGATTTGCTTTGTTTATTGACGTCATTTTAGGGATTCTGGGTACTTCTATTTCTTTAGAGTCTTCAACTGGTCTCTTTCTGGATTTGTTGTAAGCTTAATATTCGTCGAATGTTACGCCTCTGCTAATGTCGATCTTCTTGAATCTTGGGAAGTATATTCTGTAAGATTTCAAGCTTTCACTATATCCCACAAATATACCTTTCTTTCTAGAAGGATCTAGCTTTGTCCTCTTTTCTTTTGGAATGTGAATGTATACTAGACATCCAAATATTATGCGATGGCTGACCTCTGGTTTCTTGCTGGAAAAGACTTTTTCAAATGTCTTGTTCTCGAGTACTCTATTAGGAGTACGGTTTTGCATATACACGACTGTTCTAGAAGCTTCTTCCCATAGATGCATGGGAAGATCTTGATCATGAAGCATTGCCCTTGCAGCTTCCATGATCATTCTATTCTTCCTTTCTGCAACCCCATTCTGTTGTGGATTATATGGAGTGGTCAACTCCCTCTTAATCCCTGAATCTCTGCATAATTCTTTGAATTCATTTGATGTGAACTCTTCGCTGTTATTTGATCGAAAGGTCTTGATATTCTTTTCTGTGTGGTTCTCGATCAAGGCTTTGAATTCTTTAAACTTGCTGAATACTTCATCTTTGTTCTTCAAGAAGTATATCCATGTCTTTCTAGAAAATCACCAATAAAATAAACATAGTATACATACCTGCTTAATGAACTGGATGACATTGGCCCGCATACATCAGAGTCAATGATTTCCAAGATTCCTTTTGCCTTGCTCTCGCTACTTGGAAATGTCTTCTTTGTGTTCTTTCCTTTCGCACATCCTTTGCAGATACCGTCATGTTTTGTCTGTACTTCTAGAAGACCTTCAACATCTTTGCTTAGAAGTGGTAGTGCCCTATAGTGTACATGTGCAAGCCTTATGTGCCAAAGTTCATTTGCCTCTACCGAGTCATGGACCAAGACTTGTTCTGGATGGCCCTTCAATTTGTATAGTCGTCCTTCTTGTTCTCCAATCACTACTACATCATCTATAGTCTTTCCTTTTGTCCACATAAGGATTTGGCCATCTATAAATGAAACCCTCATGCCTTTTGCATCCAATGTAGAGATTGAGAGAAGGTTCTTCTTTAGTCCTGGTACAAATAGTACATCCTTCATCTTCATAGACTTTCCAGAGTCCAGTTTATAGGAGGATTCACCACTACCTTTTATTGGATACTGGTAGTCATCTCCAAGTTTCACCTTGTGAAGTGACTCATGTTTGGAAAGTTTCACAAAGGATTCCTTGAATCCTATCATATGTTTGGAAGCCCCACTATCAATGAGCCAATCATTGCTTCCATGTGTAACAGTGCCTGTGAGGGCAGAAATTAGAACATATTCTTCTTCACTAGAAGAATCTTCACTTTCTTCTTTGGCTTTCTTTCTAGGAGTTTCATCACCCTCTGCAATGTGAGCATAATGTCTTTTCTTGCTTCCCTTCTTCTTGTGAGAGCCATTTTTGTTTCTAGGAAATTCTCTAGCATAGTGTCCTTTCTCGTCACATGTATAGCATCTGATTTTAGACAAATCTTTATTAGATATTCTAAGATTACCTTTTTGGTGAGAAGGCTTACCTTTGTGATAGTTTGTTCTGCTACTCTGGGAGTGTATTATGAGAGCTTGATCTTCACTTCCCATATTTTCTTCTCGAGCTACTATACGAGCTTCTTCTTGTGAGCATTCCTCCCACAGTCTACTAAATTTAACTAGCTTCTTTCTGGCACAGATCCCTTGAATAAAGGAGTCCCATGATCTAGGGAGGCCATTCAAGGTGGTCATCACAATTTCTGCATTCTCTACTTCTTCATCTACTGCTTCAAGATGTTCCTTGATCTGAGATACCCTTGTGAAGTATGACTGTATGGTCTCCGCATTCTGGATCTTTACATTCTTCAATTGGTTCCTCAAAGTCATCTTCCGATTTATGTTCTTCCCTTCAAATAGCTTGGTCAGGGCATCAAACATTGCCTTAGGTGTCTTTAGGGAGGACACTTGTGGTATGAGGTGATGCTTAATTGAATCAACAATAATCCTCTTAGCCATGACCAATTTATTTTTGTGTAAGGCCTTAGCCTCATCACCCTCTGGAACTGGAACCTCTTCATTGATGTAAGAGTCCAACTCATTTTCTTCCAGGACTAGGGAGATTGTATACCTCCAGGCACAAAATTTATCAGATCCCTCAAGCTTTTCATCAAGCTTGGTATGATGAGACATCTTAACTAAGAAACTCAAATGGAAATACAAAAGATTTAGATCTTACCAATTTGAGAAGCTGAAAAATGGATCTGGAGCTAATCTTCTGCAGCGGCTGGTTTTCTGGTTATAGGGCAGATTAGAGTTTGACTTTCCCAGAGTTCTACCCCACCAAAAACCTTGATTCTTATCTCTAAACTTCGATTTTGATGAGGAGAGTAATCATAGCATGGGCTCACTAAAATATTCCTCTTTAGTGAAAAGCCTTAATTTCTCGATGCACTGGTAGGTCGAAAATTGAAAGTGCTCAGAATCAGATTCTGCTTCGACAGAAAGATGCACCCTTCAATGGAGGTTCATCCTAGTCTCCTTTTGCTGATGGATTATGGAGAGAGACCCAAAAAGTAAGAAGCCCAAACTTTAGCAACTACATAGTGTCTTCTTCTCAGGTTAGCTTTGATACCATGTTAGATTTTTATCTATTTCAACAATATGATCTTAAGATCTTTACTAAGAGAATAACAAGCACATCAATCAATCACAAGAGACAATGAACAAAAATATTTTCCTCGAGGAAACCATAAAGGAGAAAACCCCACAACTTCCTCAGAGATAGAATGAGCACCAAAAGCAAAACCCAAAGATACAAAGATGATCTCCCGACAACAGTTGTCTCTCTCTCTCTCTTGTCCCGTCTTCTTCTCTCTTTCTCAGTTATGCGCCACAACTGAGTGTAAGTGACTATGTGATAAATAGAGAGGCTCACTCTCTATTTATACTAATTCCTGACTTGTCAATAACTTACCAGGGCTGACTTCTCTAGGAGAGTCTAATAACCCTAGTGCCCCGAAACCGCGGGGACTTTAACCCTTGAACAATAAGGAGGGTTACCCTTTATGACTTTACATGACTTATTTACAATCTTGATTCTCCCGTTAGGAACATCGGGGTATGACATGACTCAATTACATTACAGATACTTCCCAATAGGAACATCGAGGTACAATACATAAGATATACAAGTGAATACACTCCGAAGTTACAAATACATTAACAATTTTGTTGTTTGTTTAACTTCTCATTTCTTAAACTCTAATGTTAATTCACATTTTGGTAAGCATCGAGCACTTGAGTTGTTTAACTCCCATCAAAGAAAATGATGAGGGATACTAATAAAATGAACTTATCATATTATTTTTCATTTATATTACTATTATTTAGTTATACCAATTCTTCATTTCCATCAGTCTACATATAACTCACTCTATTGGTAGCAGTAGCTTTCATGCATTTAGTTGGAACACATAATGCCATTTCTAAACTATTTTTATTTCGAGTATCTCAATTTCAATTTCTCAAATTACTTTCTATAGTTCCTAATTTTTTGTTGTTTAGTGTTTTCTTTCAATCTTAATTCTAAGCAAGTAATCTCAAACCTATGAAAATTTGATTAAAAATTAAATATCAAAATTCCCTATCTATACCTTATATTACAAGGAAAGCTATTTGACAAGGTGTCTTAATTTGATTCAAGAGGTGATGTGGATACTGCTTGGTGACATAGACTCTATTGTCTATCACTATCATTAGTATGGATGTATTTACTATAGGTTTGACATTTAAAATGATAAAGGAGAAAAATTCCTATTAACATTTACTTAAATTAATTTTATTTGTCAACATTACTGATGGAGGGAACATAATTTCGACAGGGAAAACACTTGCCCTTATACACACACAATGGTTCTATACCTACTAGGTTTGAACTTGAGTTGTTTGCATGGTGGTGTTGCATCTCAATCACTAGACCATAAAATAACGCCCTTGAGAAATCCAAAAGAATGCTTCCTCACATTTAGGAATGACATGATGACATAAAATAATGCACCCAACAGAGGGGGATTTGGATTAGGCACCTATTTGTATAATGTCAAAACCCCAAATTTTCACAAAATTTTAAAATTTTGAGATAACATAAAATGCTGAAAAACTGCGGTTTACTAACAGTTATAGGTTAGCAATAAAAGAACAGTTAAATGATTAGTATTACATAATCTTAACTATGTTAACTCAGCAGTTTTTCCTTTTTGTAACATGAATAAGTTTTACTTTGCGCATTGTTTGATTTCAGTTTGCTAATGAATTTTCTTTATGACAAGTAGGTGGAATCTAACTTTGAATCCTGGGCTTACTTAGCATTTATGCTAACGCAGAGAGATTACTTGTTCCTACAGGTTTTACAGGTATGATTGAACGAATAACGCTTTAAATTTCATAAAGTATCCAGCAGTATTTCTATTTGCAATTAATAAGCTTAGTAAATAAGCTGCTATATTCCAAACAACTTCCGTGAGGTAAAAACAGTTTGTTTTCTTCAGTTGTTCTTGTAAACGAAATTCAGATGATTGAGTTTCTTTCTTTATTATACATAGCGACAGTACAATACTTTCTTTGGCTCTAAACTTGTAATCTTAGCTGCTTGATAACTTTTACTTTAATATGCATATCTTATTATTTCTATAATAATTTTCTTGTATTAAGTTACTGTCCACAAACAGTTTCCAAGGTTGATGTTTTTTTTTTATAAAGGTCAACCTTTTATCCTATGCTAACCCCAGTATTTCGGTATAAGCATAAATCCATTCTATCGAATATAGATATGGTCAAGTTGAGAAACAACCAAATTCTACTAAAATCTCATCGATCTGAACTATGTAAAAGAATTCACAAAAATGTTCTTATATTACTCTTTGCCAACTTCATAGTTGCTACCATTTAATTTGATAGTTTCTATAAGACTTATACTCATGCATAAACTATTTTGTTTATTAAACAAACAAGTTTTTAACAACGTTGAACTTGCAAAGTGTTCATGAATCTACTCAATACGATGCTATGCAATGTTCACAACTTGAATGTTGTTGAAAGGGTGTAACAATGCATACACCACAATGTAATTAAAACATAGAAACTATAATTATTAGATGGTTTTTACACAATTCAACTAGACTTTTCATATGATAAACGATCACTATACTTGGCTAGAATTATCATTTGTAAAACTTAGTTAATAACACTCTCACATAGTAATAATGTCATTGCTATATACTTCGATGAGTTACAACCACTCCAAAAAGGGTTAATACATATATATATTAAACATACCCCTACGATGTTTTACTATCATAACATTTAGCATTGTTTACCAAGTTTCAAGCAAGGATTTTCGGGGTTATGAGACTATAAGATTATAATCTTGTGTTAGGTCAACGTTAACTTAACGTTGTATCCTCATGCCAATGATGAGCTATCAACTATACGTTAAAGCAAATATTTTATGACATGATAACAAGGCATACTTTATAGTTTATACGTCGTTTGTTAAAATCATTTGGTAAAATAATTGAATATGATTTGGTCACAGGTAAACTATGGAGAGTCAACCCACTGCATGATTTTTATTATTGCGGCCACGTGGTATTCTCTTGGCCATGCACTGGTCGTATATAAAACCAATCAACCCTAACCCTTGGCTTATTCTTGTTCCTCCTTTTGCGTTGGCCCTTCGGGCTGCTCTGCAAGCTCTCATGGCGGCCGTGAGTGAAACTCAGTTATCAGTGGTTCCAATGTCTGTGTGTGTCGTGCTATGCTTCCTTTGAGCTCGGTCAGGTTGCCAACTTTCCACCATGGTTTCTTTTACTCTGTCAGGGTTCGTTGTTCTCTTTGCAGTTGGCTTTACGGCCCACCTGTAGCTCCTTTTTTGCACTTCTATCAAGGTTTGTCACTGTGTGAAAAGTTGAGCTTTACTTGGCTGTTTGTTAAGCTCCTCTGTCGTAGGAATTGGAGTTTTTGTTTTCACGCCTTGCTTGTTGGTGACAGCTCCAGCTTCGTTGTTGTTTAACTCTTTCGTGGCTGTTGCCCAGGCTTTCTTTTGCTACTACTGTCAGCGTGGTTTATAAAAGGGCCCCGTCGTCTCTGTCATCGGCGAGTATGAGGGTTTGGCTTCTCTTAACACTGGTTGCATTGCTGTTATTCCTTCGTGGCTCCATAATCTTTACTTCCAAATGAGGTAATTTCTTAAATTTAGAACCAACATTTGGTTTACTGTTTCCATTCAACACATAAATTTCTTTTTTTTAATTAAACTCTGGTTTATATTTTGCAGGGATAGTTCGCCTCCATATTTGACAGTAACACTTCTCAAATGGCCCAACGTTCGGTCTACGGTAAGCTCTGGTTTCAAAATATGGTTCTCCCTGCTTGTTCATACCTTTGCAGTTAGAAGAAGTTACGGCCATGTCGTTCTCAGTCTTGGGTTGTTGTTCTTCGTTTAATAGTTTTTGTTTTTGATTTTAACCCTTGCTTTCAGCAGGGTGACTCTGGCTCAACGCCATAACTTGTAATGCTCTCATCTTGTGTTAAGAAAGAATTTACAGTGTTGTAATATTAAGTTTGCTAATACTTGTTTATAAAACGCTCCATGTCACGATATGGGTGCTCGGCTTTTAGCTGGTTTTTGTACTCTATTTAAGTTTTTAAGTTCAGCCTTCAGGCTCGTTAAAGTAATAAAAATGTCTTTAAGACAGTCTGCCTTTAAGCTTAGACTCGCTTCATCAGTGTACTATTTGGTATCTCTGTGTAAATAAAATAAATTTCCCTTTTAATGCTTTTTATGATATAAGTAAATTAGTTACCTTAAGTTGCGACTGTAATTGTTTCGTAGAGTAAATAGTACTGAATAATTGTTTGCTCAGAAAAATATGAGCTAGAGTTTTTTTTTACCCTATTCGACTTGTAAGATAATAATTTTTACTGTTATTAATTGCATTGGATTAATGTTAATAGATTCAAGACTGTTTTAAGTCATGATATTTCTATTTATTGGCTCAAGAATTTTCAAGCTAGGGTTTCCTGAGTGCAACCTCTGTTTTTAAATGATTCCTTCAATTTGTTTAAGTGGGTTCTTTATTTGTAATCAAATATTGTTTAAGTAGATATTGTTATCTGTACATAATGTATTTTCCTGAATTTGTATCTGTACATATATTTTATTTATAAAGATTGTTATCAGTCTACAATAGTTTGGTTTATTCAATGATATTATTTCTAATAGTGGAATCATAGCTTAACTATTTTTCTTTTATATTACAAGAAAATAATAAAGGGTTTCGACCCTGTAGTCACTCTTTTACATGTATATTCTATTTGTAAAAGTTAAGGAACAATTCTTTGTACAAATAATCATTTATTTAAATGTTAATTATTATCATAATTTAGTTGTTTTTATTTAATACAATACAGATAGGGTTTATTAAGTGCCTTGATAAAAGGTACATAAACTCTGGACTTAGTTTTGTTCTTTAGAATTTAATTACGATAGTAATACCCTAATTGAAGTTCGAATATTTGTAGACATAGTTAGTTATTATCATTAGTACATAAACTAAGTAATTCTGGTTTTAAATATCTACTTAGTAGATTATAATAAAGTGGTTTGACTGAGTTATTTCTACTGCCCCTGCTACAGGTTAATAATATACACACAAGTATATATATATATATATATATATAGTGTAACACGATTTACCCTTTTGCATAATTTGATTTCAGTAACAAAATAATGTACTGTGTAAAGAATAACATCTTATCTACTTGAGTAACTTATTAATATGATAAACCTGCTACCTATAATAAGTTATGGCTATTTCTTTTCTAGCATTCTTACATCAACAAATTGATTAATCCATACACATAAATAAATAGGTTATTGTTCTTTTCTGATAATAATCTACATACAGAAATAAGTTACTATGATATTATGAAATGCATAATACATTTATTCATTTGAACTCCTATCATATCCTTCATCTATTTTAAATACACTGCCTGTGCTGGAGTACGGTCTGGTCCTTCCAGATGTGGAAAAACACAGATTAGGATTATTTTTCATCAATTCTAGATTCAGTTTTTCAATAACTAAAAGATTACTAACTCTATCGGTTCACAACTAACATTTAACATTCATTAAGCAGTCAGTCTCATATTTAACCATCTAACACAGTAAAACAAAAATACTGTAGAACCTGATTAAGCTGGACAACAACAGCGTTAGGAGGTTGTTCCTCTCTACCATTCATGGAGATCGCTCAAATAGCGTCTCCTCAGGACCCCCGAGCTTGTTCCTGGTCTCCTTGGCTAAGAATTGGTGGAGCAAGCAAATAATAGACTAGTCCAATGACTCGGTAATGATTTTGCACTCAGGAATAAGATCCTTCAGCTGAAAAGCTACACTAGATCACTCAGCAGTTTAACCCCTCAAACTCTTTCCACAAATTCCCTTACCATTGAATTCTCTGAAGTTCATTCACTGAATGATCACTTCCCTTGAATGAGCAGCCTCAGCTCTCTTCAATGGGCATTTTTATAAAGATTGCCTAGGTCTTTTGGGTCAGTTGTCATTAATTGAGCCACCTGCTCTGATCCCACTTTCTTGGGGGATCATGACCCCAAATGTAGGGAGGTTGCCACCTGCAATAGTTGGAAGTGTTTGAGGATGCTGCCACTTGTCTGTTTGCTCTCCACCCAGTCTCCTCCACCAACTTGACCAGTAAACACTCTTTTAATAGCTCTCCTAAGCTGTTGTCTCCACTTTTATTTATTTATAATTAAAATATTCAGAATTACATTCAATATCCTTGACTCTGCTGAGTCAGCATTTACAACTTAGCATAAAATTTAACATAATGTCTTGAAATAAAATTAAATCAGATAATATTATTTTTGCAAAATTGGGGCATGTGATAAAATAATGCACCCAACAGAGGGGGATTTGAATTAGGCACCTATTTGTATAAACTAGTAAAATTCCCAAGAACATTGACAACAACTAGTTTGATCAAAGGACACTAATGTTCTTGTTGCCTCCTTTCATGCACTTAGTGGGGTTAGCATAATATAAATCTTCAAGTTGCCAAGTGTGTCCTTGGGGGAAAGTCTTGAGTCAGGTGTTGTCACCTAATCTTGACTCCTTCGTTTATGCCACTCCTAACGGAGCCAAGGGGGCTAGTCCCTATTAAAGAGTTGCTAAGGTTATATATTTTATTAAGTTATGGATGAGATGGCTGTTAGAAGTTTATAAGTGATTCATTGAAACAAGATACTGCAATTTATAGTTCAGTTCGACAACATAAAAGGAGATATGGCATTCATAACATGATATGACTGAAAACAAAAATACAGATACAAATTAAACCAATGCAAAAAATGGAGTCAAGGTAAATAAGTGTTGTTGAAAATGATAAATGTTTTGGAGTGTACTTGGTCAATTTTAATTTATTCAATGATGAGTGAGTTAAGGGGTAAAGGGGATTCCCAATATACTGTGAGGTACTGGGAATATACCCAGATTTTGAGAAGAGTGGCTCCACACGGGAAAATGTGGGCTAGATGGAGTCGTGGGGGGGTGTTAACCACTACACCAACAAGGATGTAGCCTAACGGGACCCCACAACCGCTTTCTAGTTATTCTCGCTTTCCCTGAAGAATTTGCACACTATTTCTCAGGCTCATTACACCGGATTTTCGTAATGTTTTGGGGAAGTAACTTTTATTAATGTGAGTTTACTTAGTTAGATGTGAGAAATCAATTAGTGCACATTCCTGCTTTTTATTATCCCAAAGCTCAGGGCGAACCTATGATGGGAAAGAGCATACACCGGAATGGAAAATTGTTTATTCCAAATTGATATTGTAAAATGAGAAAAGTAAAAGCGGTGAAACTAATTACTACGACAAGGAACATCTTTTCCCCAAACGAGCAAGCTCTTTGGGTAATTCGGTAGATCAATGCTGGGTTAGTATTACTTTCCAAAACTAAAATAGAAAAATGATGCCTCAAAGAAAAAGAATAAAAAAGACTACACTACTTCCTACAACAAAGAGTATTTTTTCCCCAATCGAATGGATTCTCTTGGGTAATCCGGTAAAACAATGTCGGGTTATTTCTACAGTGAAGTAAAGATAAAGTTTTATTGCTCTATAATCAAACTAAAACTAAACTTAATCTTAAAACTTGAAAAAAAGTAAATAATCACACAATGGGTAGATACACATTTGGAAAGGGGTTGTGGGAGCCGTAATCCCACTTGCTTTTTATTAACCTCATTACAATACGATTTTTATGAATGGGGTTAACTTTTGATCCTAGAAAGTGATTAAAAAGGCTTACAAGGCTTGTCAGCGAAGGGGAATGAAGAAGGGGGGAATTTGGATGTTCTGGATGACCAAAAATGTGAAAGTTCAGAAGCAACTCCTCTTTTTTTTTGCTCCGGCCTGCTAAAAACCAGCTATCTAATGATGGATAAATTAGTAGGTTAGTAAATAAAATACACTAAAAACTCTACACTTAGTACTTGTGCAAAGATAGAACTATTATGCTACTTCAAGTACTAACTAGATCCAAGCTTTTAAATGTAAAATGAAACACTTCTAGATATAGAAATGAAAGCAAGTAAAACAAGAATAATTAGCCTTGTAGATCTGATTTTAACTTGCAAAAATAAAGTAATTGAGAAAGAGTTGTAGTTTTTTGTAGAAAGAAGTGGAAACAACTACTCAAACTTGAATCTCTTGGAAACTTGGAAGTTTGAAGGTGAAACCATAAGTGTTTTGATCTAGATCCAAGAAAATGAGATGCAACTTAGCTCACCCTTTTACTTGGGATTGTGATATGCAAACAAAAGCTATCACACTTGCAACACATATATTAGATTTGGTACTTTTCACGGTTAGAAATAAAAAAATCATGAGCTACAACTTAATAAAACATGCATTCTTAAATCAATAAGAGGAAAGAGCAAGTAAATAAATTGACAACTGCAAATATTTACGCTACGTGCTTTGTGATAACCTTCTAAGCCAGATCGATTATGAAAAAATAAAGCATGACAGAAATGCAACAATATCACCTCATCCACCAAAAGCATGCACCCACAAAGTCACATTCATAAGCCTCCAAAGCCTTTAACCTTATTCAAATGATAACAATAAACAAATTACATGAGCAGATGTTCCTTGCTTCCGTATTCAATGAGGAAGAAGGCCTCGCTTTTATAGAGTTTACAAACCCCTGGGAGGTGCTACCTACACTGGCAGAAAGAGTCTAGTTAAACTGAGTTGATCTGAGTCAAAGTGAATGGAATTAAAGAGGCAAATGCCACATCTCCTACCAAACTCTACCAACCCACCTGATGCTTGCCACATTACACACCCAACCACTTTGCTTGATAAAGTTGTCGTCTTCCTTACTCATGCGTGAGTCCTCTTCAACCCATTCACTTGCTTCCATATCATACAATACACATGATATATCACTATTAAAGAAAATAACCAAGGTTTTAAACGCACCATACGGAGAGAGGGGTCCACATCTAGCCATTCGCTTTCATGTAAGGTGCTAACGTGAGTCCCCTATGTTGACATCATCTCTTTTAACACATATCATTCTCCACTTACATCAAATGATATGTATCACATCCAAGGTTTTTATTTTTGTTTTTTTAAATATCACATGAAGGGGTCCACCCTCCCTGATTTGGTGCTAGCGCTTTTCTTATGAACTTCACGTCATTTCTCATTTTTTTTTTCAGAAGAAAAATAGTTGTTCCTTGATATTCATTAATAAAATCAAAGGTAACTTGTTATAGCACAATGATATCAAAATCATATCAGAGCAGAAGTATAAGGCAATCTGAGGACCTGTACAATGCAGAAAGGAGATCATTTTGTGAACTCTAAAGAAGAAACATCAACCAATCTTTTACAAAGTAGGCCATCCATGCAAGTCTAAGGAGAAAACATAAAGAGCCCATTTCAGTGTATCCTAGGAAGCGGTAGAGGAAGAGTACTAATATCAATACCCAACGAGGAGAAACAATGTCAACTTCAAGACATCCAAAAATATGCAAAAGACTCAACCATCCATACTCGAGAAAATGCAACCAAAAGGTTGAAGAGTAGGAGGTACAAGCTTTCTCTAGAAGAGTTGAAGCTTATCTTCCCCAATAGCTATTCCCTCATAATATGCAGTGAAGGAAAGTAGGCCAACAACCATGGAGAGCACTTCCTTGGAGGTACAAGCTTTCTCTAGAAGAGCTGAAGCTTATCCTTCCCAATAGCTATTCCCTCATAGTATTTAGTGAAGGAAAGTAGGCCAACAACCATGGAGAGCGCTTCCTTGGATAAACTGTCTTCCCTCTTATTGTGTTCTCTAAAGACATGATGAAAGTATAAAGTGTGAAAGTAGGCCTTCGACTCCATAATGTTTACACACTAGCCATCCAAGTCGAGGGCAGAGAGAGTTGCCTTATCATTGGCCCAGTTAATGATAACTGATGAGTCCCCATAGACATGAAGTGTGGGAATTCCAAATTCTTTTGCAAAAAATAGTAGAGCCCAAAGTGTCAGTAATTCCAACCTAGTGTTAGTGCTGTGCCCACAACAGATCTTGATGCATAAAAAATGATATTAGTTGATCACAAAAAATATACCAGCTCCTCCATACTTATTTGTTGTAGCCCCATCGAAAAAGCCTAATGGGTAAGTTAAAACGTCATCTCCCATTTAAAACATATTACATACCATATTTTGTAACCAAAGTTTAAAACTCTTCATGCTTTGAAAAGGTCGCATACTATGATGCACCCCTTTTCCATGTCATCCCACCTTTAAAATATTAATTTTTAATTTTTTAACTTTGGTGCATTTCATCACAATTTAGCATTTTTTTGGCCACTTTGTCGCATTGGTGGAGGAATAACGTCATATGGGATAATTTAGTCACTTGGATCATGAGAAAAGTGGGTCTCGGGATGAAGGAAGTGCTATGAGATTGAAAACAAGCCCAAACATGCCAAAAATGGACTCCGGATCACACTTTTTTTAGATTCTATTTTTTTCCATTTAAACCATTAAAAAATAGCCTAAAAAACATAAAAACAAAATGTTTTTTTTTTGAATTGGATGAAACTCTAGGGGGGCCTATTACATGTCCATATGACTCAATATCATTGCCTAACACACATATATACATCGACACATAAACTTTAATAACCTCCTAAGGCCTAACCACCAAGACAAAAATTCTAGCTCTGGAGGAGCGGTGAAAAACTAAAAAATTATACATTGCTTATTCAACATTGCATAATTGACAAGGGCAAAAACACCTTGGAATAATCAGATTGATAGCCAAGTCCTTTACAAAAAGTTTGTCGTGTTAGAGCATTTATTACAACGCCCCCAAGGGGTATGAACATGCATTTATTAAAAAAAAGGCCCAAAAAAGGCCCTGATGAACAATAGAACCTTTTGAGCACTGATAATGAACAATTGACTTGTTCATGACTTCGATGGCTCACTGGAAATCCACTAAGTGCAAAATTACTGCATAACAATTCTTTTGCAACTTAATGGTCTGCCCTTTGAAATAACTACACCAATTTGTTTTTGAATAGCTAGAATCTTGACTTCTCTTTATTACTTAGCAACTTAGTAATATGGGGATTAATTTTCCCCTCCCATATTTGCAAAATTCTATTTTATGTGTTGTCATTTTGCCATTGAAACTCTGTACAATTATCTACACCACTTTGGATTTTGAATAGTTGGAATCTTTACTTCTCTATATTACTTATTAACTTAGTCATATGTAGATTGAGCTATCCGTCATGCAATTGCAAGAAGCATTGACAACCTATATGCTTGGAATACTTTTAATTAAGAGATATTTGAAACCTTGGCTTATTTTCAATTGAATATGCATATGTAAATGACCATGGAAGCAAGCACAAAGCACTAACATGTTGTCCAAAGATGGAGCAATGATTAGACATATATTTTCTTTCTTATTTTTCACCTACTACTATCCTTGCACTCATAGAAGGATGATGCAAGGTACACAAACTAATATATGATTCTTATTCACAATTCCACGATGAAGTGTCAAAGTGATATCTCGAGTTGTGCCTTCTCATTAAGCAACTGTTTAGGTGCACATGGCTATATATATAATGCTTAAATGGTGTCAAAGTTCTCTAATTTTAATACACTTCTAGTGATGTTTAACTCTAGTTTCTTTTTCTCGAGATTGAGTTGAAGTTATGGTTGTAATAACCTCCTTTTTTTTAATGTGCACAAAAGTTGTCTTCCTCCTCTCTTCATATTTAGAGCATGCATAAACTTAACAAATGAAAATAGTTTTCGTTCCATTCTCTTTTGTAATTCATATGTCAATACAATTAATGAAATAGATACAAGCTTTTGGGTAAGCCTTAAAAACACACTTAAAGTAAATGCTTACTTTGAAACTTTGATGTAACATTAAGGTTCTAAACCAAACATTTATAATAAATCTATATAAACTTTAAATTTGTATACATTTTGAAAAAATAACTTAATATTTCAATATTTCAAGAAATAAACCTACTTTGATTAAAATATTATAAAAATTAGAAACATTACTAAAATTTTACCATAATCAAATGTCTTTCAAAGAATGTAAAAGAATAACTTAATGATTTTAATTTTTATTGAATCCCTTCATCAACTAACTAACTGAGACGTGAAAAAACTAGAGTTAATGTTTAGACTGCATCACAAATGCTTTGATGAGCGGGATTGTGCCAGTTTGTTGCCAAAATTTGATAACGGCTCTAGTTGCCTGCTAAATTCGAAATTTGATATTGGCTGAAAACACTGGAGTTAATCTTTAGACTGCATAAGATTGATAAGCGGATTGTGTCATTTCGTTGTCAAAATTTGATAAAGGCTCTCGTTGCCTGCTAAATTCAAAATTTGATAATGTCTGGCGCTTATCGTATCAAAACGGTTATGTTAAAAAAAAAGCAATAGAAATCAAGAAAACATATGGTCGCCCAGCTTTTCTTCATTGATTGATTGGCGGTTGGACGGAGCGCTGGACGGGGGCGGAGTGCTGTGGTAAGAGGAGTTGATGTGACGCTGTTCATGGACGCAGAGCAGCTGTTCATAGACGAAGCAGAGAAGCAGAGCAGAGGAGCTGATATGATAGCTGTTCATGGACGCAGAGCAGAGGATGGCGCTTCATAGACGAAGCAGAACAGAGGAGATGATATGATAGCTGTTCAAGGACGCATAGCAATGGCTTGATTTTGTGTCTGCTATTTTTGTTTTGGGTTTTCTTTGGTTGTTGTCCTTGTTTTTCTTGTTTCTGGTGCTTTGGTTTTCATTTTAATTTGTATTTTGAGCATGGCCATGCCAATGTGTTGTCTGGTGTCTTTTATTTTCTGTGTGCTTTCTTTTATCTTGCTTCATAGTTTCTACTTTTTTTTTGGGTTTAATGGATGGGAAATTAAGGCAGCCCCAAATGCCCAAGGTGATGCTGATTACACAGGTGCAGTGGGTGCATGGTAAGGCTAAAAATGTATATATGATTTATTCACAGGTGCAGTGGGTGCATGGTAAGGCTAAAGATGTATATATGATTTACTTTTAAATGATGTTATGTTCCATAATTATATAATGTGTGCTCGAACAATTTAAAATGCAATGCAGGTAAGGAAGACTGAGGATCTGTTGAACATATTTGTGTGGAAGGGACAGATTGGTAAGGCAGCCCCAAATGGCCAAGGTGATCTAAGGCTAAGAATGTATGTATGATTCACTTTTAAATGATTTTATGTTCCATAATTATATAATGTGTGCTTTTATAAATTTAAAATGCAACAGAGGACCTGTTGAACATATTTGTTTGGAAGGGACAGATTGGTAAGGCAGCCCCAAATGCCCAAGGTGATGCTGATTCCACAGGTGCAGCAGGTGCATGCTAAGAGTAATAATGTCTGTATAATTTACTTTTAAAAGATTTTATGTTCCATAATTATATAATGTGTGCTTTTATAAATTTAAAATGCAATGCAAGTAAGGTAAGTTTAACCTGTAGAACATATTTGTGTGGAAGGGACACATTGGTAAGGCAGCTCCAAATGGGCAAGGTGATTCTGATTCCACAGGTGCAGTGGGTGCATGCTAAGGCTAAGAATGTATGTATGATTTACTTTTAAATGATTTTATGTTCGAGAATATATACTGTGTGCTTTATAAATTTAAAATGCAATGCATGTAAGGTCTGTGTGTTTTGTAAATTTAAAATGCAATGCATGTAAGGAAGACGGAGGATGTTGAATATATTTGTGTAGAAGGAACAAATTGGGAGTCCTCTTTTGGTGTCATTTTTATTGCAAATACAATTTATCACCTCCCTCTTTACCTGTTTAGGGGTTACAATTTTGGATCATTTTTTTATATATTTTTAAAAATATATTAGTATATGGATTTTTTTTCTCCTCCCTCCTTAGCTAATTAGGGCTTGCTGTTTTTGGTATTTTCATAAGATGTACCTAATTCTGGACACATTGGTAAGGCAGCTCCAAATGGGCAAGGTGATTCTGATTCCATAGGTGCAGTGGGTGCATGCTAAGGCTAAGAATGTATGTATGATTTACTTTTAAATGATTTTATGTACGAGAATATATACTGTGTGCTTTATAAATTTAAAATGCAATGCATGTAAGGACTGTGTGTTTTGTAAATTTAAAATGCAATGCATGTAAGGAAGGTGGAGGATGTTGAATATATTTGTGTAGAAGGAACAAATTGGGAGTCCTCTTTTGGTGTCATTTTTATTGCAAATACAATTTATCACCTCCCTCTTTACCTGTTTAGGGGTTACAATTTTGGATCATTTTTTTATATATTTTTTAAAATATATTAGTATATGGATTTTTTTTCTCCTCCCTCCTTAGCTAATTAGGGCTTGCTGTTTTTGGTATTTTCATAAGATGTACCTAATTCTGGATTTTAGCTTTTGTGGCTTGCCTAAGATTTCTCATAATATATGTATCTAATCTACATCTTGCAAGATCCAGCCAATAGATGTATCTAATCTACATCTTGCAAGGTCTAGCCAAAACCTCGTTGATGGAGCAACGTACAAAAGAAATTTGGCCTTCACAGAAGCTGGAAATAGTTTTGGATGTTTGTTAATAAATGAAACTTAGTTCATTTCAACATCTAACTCTAGTATGACGAAGGTAGACTCTATCCTTTATACTTCATTCTGCCATTCTTCAGTGAATTTCATTTTGGCCAAGCTTTTGACTTGTGCCATTAAATATTCACAGTTTCTTTACAGCATGACACATTTGGCCTTTCAACTCCATAATATCTACATCATGCTCCATGGATGTCATGTTACCTAAATTCTTTTCCAACCCATTAGATATCTAGAAGGATTGGTATTAGAGCCCATATTTTCACACCAGGGGCCTAGGACTTCGAAGGGAAAAAACAGTTGTATAACTTTTGAATGGTGCATTTACCAGCATGGCCATAAAAATATCTTATATGAGAAGGCTACTTAATTCCTACTCCATCTAGTACACTTTACTTCAATATAATTAGTTTGGCACACTTTGTTACCATATATAGCTATTATAGATAAAAGATCTCGAACAACTATGCTACCATCATATACATGTGAAAATACGAAACTAAATAGCCAACCATTGTGTGTATATTATTTTGTCTACAAACATAGGTAGTCATTTTTTCTTACTACTCTGTGATACACTTTGTCTAGCAGTTGTTTTGGTTTAAAGAGCGAAGAACAGCAATTGTTAAGGGCTATTAGATTTCTGCTGCACAGTTGCATTATAGAAAACCACATAATGACATGGATTGAGCTTGTTTTTATACTCTCTCAAAATAAATAGCAGTTGTAGGCGTGTTTCATTAATCCTACACCAATTTTTACCTAAAACCTCAAATCCCAACACAAGCTGGCAAGAGATGAGAGTTTAAGTTCTGTTATAACTTATAAATATGGTAGAAAACACGGTTTTGCAGTAGCAAATGCTTTGACATTTGAAAGAATTTAACCTGGGTTTCAAATTGACATGAGTATGAGTTTTGCAACAGTGGATGTAGAGATCAAATTGTGTGAAGTCCCAACCTCCACTAAACCGTTTTTTTTTCCGAACTGCCTCTCGTCAAACATTTGGTTCAGGCTGCTGTAGCTTATTTTGATTTAGTTAATATTTGGAGTGCAATGTTTGGGCAGATCTGAGTTTAGTATTTCATCAAATCCTTCGCTTGCTTACTGCTGGTGGTAGGTCAAAGTTTATTTGGAAATTGTACAAAAATCATACCAAAGAGTGCACAAGGATCTCATGAACAACATGCTATTCAATTTATATTCAATGGAACAACTTACATACGCTAATTGAAAATCAACAGATAAGAATGAGGTCCGATATAATAAGTTAGAGACTGATTTTTACATGCCTGTGTGTCCTGTAAGGAGAATTGGAGTTGGTAGCCTTGATCCCAATGAATGTAGCTACCCAAAGTGCTGTAGTAAATTCAAAGCAATTTTGGATACTGGGTATGATCTTGACTGTATACCCACCACGTCATGTAGCAGCTTATGTGATTTCTCAGTGATCTTTAAATAACTCTTGGTTTGGAGAAATGTGTTAATGATCTCTCTCAATCAGTCAAACAAGAATACGCTGATTTCTCTTTTTCTCCTTAATGATATGTCAGTCAGCAAGCCTAGTCTGATAGTGAGAGAAGTAGTGCCTCCTTGCTATATTTCAGTCTCCTTTTAAGTCCAAAATGCATCACCAATGATGAGATGAAGGTTCAGAAGCTCAGTGTTAATGCCCAGCTATGCCAAATATTCTTCCATAGTGAGACCAAAGTCTAGAAGTGCTCCATTCAGCAGGGATATCATTAAATACTGCCCAACAGTGCCATATATAGCACTGAGAACACCCAATGGTGAAGAACTTCGATATCCGGCACTGTAAACTCACCAGCAAGAAGAAATATTGTCCCACAACATAATATCTCTACCCAAAAAAGAAGAAGGCAGCCCCAGTAGAAGATTATGGCCCAGAATGAATAGAAGTCGGCTCAGCTAAATAAATATGGCCCAGTATGAATAGAAGTCGGCTCAGCTAAATTAGTATGGCCCATAATGAATACAAGTCGGCCCAGCTAGATGAGTATGGTGTAGAATGACTGTGTACGACCCTCCGATGTAGTGAGCAAGTTCTGTAATAATAAATATGCCCTTCTCTTACCTCCACGACCTCTCTACTGTCTTGGGCCAAGCCCCCATGCCGAGGTGCCTCTCACCAAAGCATTACATCCTCCCCCACTCTAAACTATTGTCTCCTTCGGCAAAGGCTTCAAGCTGCCTGCTGCACTTGGAAACTGTCCAGCTATCGCACCTTCCAACCTACTATTGCACTGGTAGTGTGTCGTCTTGTCATGCCACTTTTCATTGCTAGCTCTCATGTGTTGAACTGATTGGGTGGCTAATCCAATCATCCTGTCCAACGCCACAAGAATGAACCCTCATGCCTAAGATAGCAAACTTCCCTTTGCGTTTCGGTCATCCATGCAAGTTTGCTGGACCAAGGCAAAGTCATCAACTCTAGGCTCTACGTCAAATTTGTCTAAGGCACCCATACTCAACACCAAGCTCATCCGTCCAAGTGTCTTGGCTCTTTAGACTTGCTTCTGTGTTGGTACTCGATCTCAACTGGTCCTCTTCCCTTCACATTTTCCATTTGTTCTCACAACACCTCTTGGTTAAGAAGAGAAGGTCGCCTTTCGTGCCTCAAACCATCACCAAAGGGACCACTGTCACCTTTGTCTTTTTCTACTTCCCTTCTCGACTTGCTTCCCAAGTCCTCATGGTCTGCAACAAGTCACTCTCATTCTGCCAAATGCATGTAAAGTAGAAATGCGTACAATCATTTCAAGGTCTTGCGACTAACACTTCTATTGCATCGCTGCAACGCATCAAAGAGTTTGGTCGGGTTGAGTGCTTGCTGCACTCCTCGACCATCAAGCCACCATTGTGACCCATCACCTCCACGATCCCTAATGTGCAGAAACTACAAGCTAGCCCTCATGACATGTTGCCCACAATAACCATCTGAAGCCTGCCTAGCATGCTGAACAAGCCAGAGAATCCCATTACTACTTGGTTACTTCCGCAACCAATGTGTGCACACTGTCAAACATCTCCAATGGCAGCTCCAACCTCAACCTAAGTCCCATATCAAATGTAGGCGAGCATTACCCAGGTTGACCTGTCCACATGTCTATCGGTTACATGTTGCGAAGCACCCTTCTTCATGGTCATGTCTTTGTTGCTTCCTTTGCATGGCTCTATCCAAGCAAATGTTTTCCACTTCGGTTTTCCATTGTTGTCTTGCCCAAGGAGAGAGCCAGTCGTCCTCCTTAATCGTGCTTAGTCTGTATTTGTAATGTCCCTTGGAAATCCTAGCTTAAATTTTTTGTTAACTGCTGGGTATCTTAGTTCAAGACTTGCGTCGGTATCTTAGTTCAAGACTTGCGTCAAATACTTGGCATACCACTACTATGGCATCACTGTAAGAGACTCAAGGAAATCTGATTCTATTGTTGGTTTATTGACTTAAAGTTTATGCTTCAGATCTTTCCATGATAAACATATAACAGAGATGATGCACTACTACAGGACTAAGAATACTTGCATTTAGCAGTCCACAAGCAACCCACAAATGTCATTAAGCAACAGTCATCACGTGTCAAAGTACAGGGCAGTATGTTTACTGTAGGTGACTAAAGTCTTAGCTATTCTAGTCAGGAATATATATTAGACAAGTAATCTTCAATTTACATTCACTATAGCAGCCTTACAAGAAGCCATTATCTCAAATTTAACTTACTATTCAGACTTGTCAAATAGTGCACAGTGTTGACCGCCTACTTGCAATCTAAGGACCTTTTGGCTGCCACGATTTTGCTTGGATAATGTGCCAGCGATGAAGGGAATAATCCCCGTGAAGACTACGTCCACCAACCCTGTGTTTGTGACTGATTTCTGAGTGGTAACTTTAGTCAAACACTTTGTAAATAATTACTGCTGTTTACTGCTTGCCTTAAATCTGAATGTTAATGATTTGTTTACTTGGAAGCTTGCATTGAGTATTACAAATTTGATGCTCAACAACCCTCAGTGCAGAGGACCCATTTTTTTTTTTTAACAAAAGCGGTTAATTTTTTTTTTTTTTTATTGAAGAGAAAAACAGGTTTATTTTGGCAAATGCCAATCAACCTAATTTAACAAAATCGAAATGACCAAAGCCATATTATTACATTTCTGAGAGAGATAGGCCATCCATGAACCTGATCACAAGATCCATTTACGGAATAGAATGAAAATGACTAGGCTCCTCGTTGATGCTGAGAAAACCTTGGGGAAGGAGACAAGCCTTGTTTGCAAGAACGTCTGCTGAATTATTTAATTCCCGAAGAATATGGAATGAATCAAACTTAACAAAATATTCTGAAATACCCCTAATTCTCTGAAGAATAATTTTCAAGGAAAAATTACTAGGGTTATCCAAAGAATTAAGAGCTTTTATTAGAATCTCGGAGTCGCCATAAATTTGAACTGATAAAAATCCATTCTTCTTAGCCAGCTGCATAGCCATTAGCAAACTATAGAATTCAGCCTGATTATTGGACAATGTGCCAAGTCCCCAACAAAAATTTATAGAGAACATTCTGTCTGGAGAAATAATCAAACCACCGGCACTGGAAATCCCGGGATTCCCTTTAGAAGCACCATAAAAAAAAATTATAGTTGAAGATGATTTCGACCAATTCAGATTAAATTCATATAAACCTTCTCGAATCCGCCATGAAGGAAGAAAGCTAGGTTTAGACAACACTTTTTCAGCAACAATTCGTGGCCCTGACCGGAGAGAGGACGGCAATGAGGTAGACGAGCTACCGATGGATTCGGCAATCCACAAAAGTGCTTTTGCTGCAACAATTTGAGATTGGACGTGCCGGTTGTTGCAAAGACAATCGTTCCTGGCCAACCATAACGACTAGAATGTATATTTCAGGATCAAATGCCAGCTCTTGTGGAGATCGGCATGGGTTTTAGTTGGACATCTATTATGCCAGGCAATGTACATTTCTTTGACAGAGCTGAATTGAGGAAATGTAATCTGAACTCCCAGGAGAACCGACGCCCAAGCATTCCGAGAGAATTCACAATCAACCAAAAGATGGTCGGTAGTCTCAGAGGCAGAAATACAAAATGGATAGCGGAAGGACCCATGAAATCCACGCTTTAAGAGATTTTCTCCAGTGAGCGTCTTATTCTTCAAAAGCAACCAAGTAAAAAATTAACCTTCGGCATACAGGGAGCCTGGCAAATAGAATGCCAAATTGCTGCTGAAAGGGAAGACACATGAATCGGCTGCAGAGAATGAAATGCATTGGCTGTTGAATAATATCCATCGTGACCCCAGCCCCATTGATCTTGATGGGAACAATGAACCGGGGCTAATCCAGAAAGAAGGGGAAGAAGCAAGGAAACCTGATATTCAAGACAGCCTGGGAGATCCAGAAAGTTCCAACCAGCCCAATGGCCTTCATTATCCCAGATGCTGATGTCTGCCAACCTTAATAAACCTTTATTTTTTGACCAGTCCCTTAACTTCGAAATCTGAGGAATAGAGGAAAATGGGATATTGCCGGAGATACGATCCTCCCAGAGTAAAATCTTCTTACCATTACCTGGAACTCTAAAAAGTTTTTCACTAAAAAATTCTAAACCTTTTCCTACATGAATTCCAGATTGCTGATCTTGAAGGAGTATTAGTACATGAAATATTTCTTAAAGAGCCTCCTTTTAAATACTTCATCCTAAAAAGACGACTAACTGGATGATTTGGATCCACAAAAAGTTTCCAAATCAACTTACCGGACATAGCCAAATTAGCCAGCTCTGGATCCCGAAGTTGTAATCCTCCAACTGAGATAGCTCGCTTGAGAACCTCCCATCTCACCAAATGCAACTTGCTTTTTCCACTTAGCTCGTCATTCCAAAGAAAATCTCTAAAAATTTTAGCAATCTCATTCGAAATAGACTTTGGGGCAAGAAATAAAGTGGATTGGAAAACCGGAAACGTTGAGAGGACAGATTTGATCAAAACCAATTTCCCGGCCTTAGAAAGCCAATGTCTACCCCAGGAAACAATTTTGGCCTTTAACTTAGCCAACACATCCAGCCAAAGAGACGGGGGGGACGAGCCTAAAGTAAGTGGAATTCCCAAATACTTGATCTTATCTCACTTTGCAAATCCTGTAAAACCTAAGAAATCTGAAATTTGAAGAAGAGACGGCTGATCCACATTCCAACCGTATACTGCGCTTTTTTCCTTATTTATAAGAGCTCCGGAGCTTAGACAAAAGTTTTGAAGGATGACATTGAACGCACGAGCAATCAAGATAGAAGCCCCTCCAAGAAGAAGAGAGTCATCCGCGAAAAGAGCATGATTAATAGGGTCCACACCCCTAGCAATTTTAATGCCTGGTAAGAAACAACCTTCCTTTTCAGCTATTAGTTTTCTGCTGAGAGATTTAGCCATCAAAATATATAAGAATGGGGACAACGGACAACCTTGACGAAGGCCTCTGGAGGCTTTAAAAAAATTAGTAGGTCTACCATTGAGTAAAGGGGCAATCCAAGGCTTATCGGTACAGGCTTTGATTAGATTAACAAAATCTGGGCAAAAACCAAAAGAGAGGAGGACATCATAAAGAAAAGAAAGTTTAACACGATCGAATGCATTCTTCATATCCAACTTAATAATCATACCTTTCTCTTTCCTTAGATAGCTAGAATGCATTGCTTCTTGAACTTGAATGACATTGTCCACTATGTTTCTGCCTTTGACAAACCCCCCCTGAAGAGGAGAGATCAGCTTCCCTAACAGAGGCTTGAACTTGTTGGCTAATAGCTTGGCAATAATCTTGTAAGATGAATTGCACAAAGAAATAGGGCAGAACCTATCGAAGGAGGACGGGTTAACATCTTTCGGAATTAAGGCAAGAAATGTGGAATTGGTACATCCACCCAATTTTGCTTTCATCTGGAATGCAGAGACCATCCGGAGCAGATCAGTTTTAATGATGGGCCAACAGACTTTGTAAAAATGAATAGAAAACCCATCAGGCCCAGGAGCTTTATCAGACTCCATAGTCAAATGGCATCAATTATTTCCCTCTCCGAAAAAGACTTCATTAGGTCGGAGTTATCCTCACTACTAACCAAACTAGGAACATTGTACAGGAAATCTGAAGACACTTATCATAATTTCCATCGTCCTTGAACAACAACTGAAAAGGCCTATTAGCTGCTTGTTTTAGCAATTCTTGTCCTGTAATAATAGTTCCATCATCATTAGAAATTTTTGATATATGGTTTCGGGAGATCCTGGCTCTAAACTGACAATGAAAAAACGAAGAGTTCTTATCCCCAGCCTTCAGCCAGAGGCTACGAGATTTCAATCTAAGATGCTCCTCCTCCAACCGAAAAGATTGTGAAGAGATATTCTGAGCAGCATGTTCCAGAGCAATATGAGAATAGGAAATTACACTGTTTTCCATTCCGAATTGCAGATCTGCTAACTCGACCACATGATCTTTCTTAATTAACGTTGGAGAAGGGAGGGGAGTTTTAACCCAGAGTTTCAACGCTACTTTAGTATTCTTCATTTTCTACTCCCATACAAAGCTTGGAGATCCTTTCACAAACCTAGACCAAGCCTGAGAGATCGTTTCCATAAAACTAGCTCTTTCAATGCAGAATGGAATTGGGCCCATCTCCTCTCCTTTTTCAAATATCAGAGATATAGGATGATGATCTGAGGAAAGCTTTGGAAGAATTTTAGAGGAGACAATCATATTTCCATCTAACAAAGGACTGTGAACTAAAAACCGATCCAATTTAGCGAGAATGCTGGCTGCACCCACCTTGTGCTTAGACCACGTGAATCGACCAGACTTCGGTTTCATGCCATTCAAATCCTAATCAAAAATTAATTTTTCAACAATATCTTGCATATGATCTCTACCACACATTCCACCTTTCTTTTCGTTAGGAGCAAGGGTTATGTTAAGATCGCCGACAAGGATGATATTAGAAGGAGAATAGGACTCAAGGAAATTTGAGATCGAGAACCAGCACTCTTTCTTTTCCAAATAGTTGACAAGGACATAAAGATTAAACAAAGCAAAGGTGGACTTACTGGAGAGATGGGAGAGCTCAGTATAAATCTAGTGTTGAGTGGAATACCAATTGATAAGCTGGAATTTCTCTTCATGCCACAGCGTTGCTAAACCCCTACAAGAACCTTTGGCACTAACAGCTTTACCTGAATTCAACTTCCATTTATTTTTTCTGATGTGAAGAAGGGCTTCCTCTTCAATTTTGGTCTCTTGCAGTAATAGGATATCAGCTGGAGCCATTTTCAATAAATCTTTGACAGCTTCAGATTTGAGAGGATTCCCAAGACCCCTACAGTTCCAGGAGTTTATAAGCATTATTTACCCAAAGGGGAAGGAGTAATAACTCCCTTTGGAGGCCTGTTTTTGGTGTTCCTTCCATAAGACATTTCAATAGTAGCCTGAGAACCTTGTGTCTTATACCATTCAGCTTCTTCTTCTCTTAGTTCCTTCTTTGATTTTCTGCCAATTGTTTTGGAAGGCTCAAAAGATTCGTCTTTTGAAGATCCAGATTTACGAGTTATATCTGCATAAGATTGAGGAAAACTAGCATCTATTGAAGGGGAGAGAGGGGAGCCAACAACAAATGGAGGGTTTATAGAGGAAGGACCGGCTTGCTCCTTCAATTTAGTATCTTCAGCAACCAATTCATGCTCTTCTGCTAGATCCATTTCACCTTCTTCAAGAATTGCTTCATTAGAATTTAGAACAAGGAAGGGATTAGAAGAAGTCTTGGGATCAACTGCCTGAGAAAGAGAAGTTTCCCTTGCTACAGATTTCACTGATTTGCTTTCTTTCCCTTTCTTTCTGGGCCCCTGATTGGAGTTACTTTTCTGGATCTGGGTCCACTGTTCATCTTTCTCAATAATGATGGCCTCTTCTAATCTTTTTTTACAATTACGAGCGAAATGCCCATAACCATGACAAAATCGACACTTAAACGGAATTTGCTCATAGTCAAGTTCCTGGACATATGACCAATCAACAACTCTTAGTTGAATAGCTTCAAGAAGGCTAATCTCTAGGTCAACTTCTACACAGATTCTTGCACAAGAATACTGATCTTTCCTTACAGCCCTGTCAATGAACTTGCCTAACTTGTTCTCGATGATTTCCAAGGATTCTAAGCTCCAGCAGTGCAAAGGAAGATGTGGAAGTCTTACCCAAACAGGGACAGCAGATGGGATGTCTTGAGTAGGGTCAAAATCAGGGGTCCACTTGTTCAAGTAAAGCCCCTGGGAACCCATGAAGTACGGCCCATTGCGAAAAATCAAATCTCGATCCTCAAAACAATAAAAAACAAACACAAAGAATCCTCTTCCTACAAAATGGCTGTGAATTTCAGCTGAGACAAGAGGCCTCCAGTTCCTCTGCACCCAACGTTCAGTAGCCTTAGGGGAAGGCCAGAGACCAGAGAATTGGCCAATGAGGCCTCGTTCTGCCAAGTTTAAAGCCGAACGACAAGTCCGATTTGCGGGGAGTTCTATAGATGGAATGTCAACCTTTTTCACAAACTTTTGAGGAACCCCACCAGTCCTCTTTCCACATGAAGCAATCAACTTTTTGAATGCTTCCAGGTCAGGAGGGAGGGATTTCGGAGTTATTCCACCAGAATCCATACGCAGAGAGGAACCTTGGCCACTCAATAGAGCTTGAAGATCTCGTCCTCTCAACACGCAGCAAATAATCAACACTAACACCCTATGGGCAAATCAAGGCCAACATGAAGACAGACCACCGAGCAACTTCAGGAAAATCTGCAGGACCAATCGACCAGCTCATTTTCAGTCCAAAGATCCAACCTCCAGAACAAGTAATCCCACGGGTAAGATCAAATCAGGAGACTCCAGACAATCTGCCTAAACAGAGAATGCCAGGAGTACTCGATTAGAACCAAAGCCCAGAAGGGAACCTGATCAAGAAGGAGAGAGCTCGAACAAAAAGACCCAAACTACCACCAATCCCTGCGAGAATGATCGATTCAGGGTCCACTCATCTTCAGCAAGATCTTCCTTCCATCAGTTCAGCACCACGAGGAACTCTGAATGAAAATAACACAGGTTGAAGTCCACGATTGATGGACTTTCAGAACCACAAACCAAGAACTCAGGGACGAGACAAAGCCATAGCTCTCCTCTCAACTGGAATCAGATCTTGGATCAGACGAAGAACAAGGAGCTTTCACGTAGAAAACCCAACCCTCCCAGGTAGAGCCGAAGACGCTTCAAAGATTTAAAAACTTCTTGGAGCCAAAAAATCGCGGTCAGAAAGCGAGAGCCAAGGTATTCCAGAGTTGAGAGGACCCATTTCAAGCATGGTTCATTAATGAATTTAAACACCAAAATGTTTTGACAGAGATGGCAAATAACTATGGAATTAATCCACTGCTACAACAGTCTTAAAAGTCACTAATTAATGGTTATAATTCCATAAAATGATATGGAAATGATAGTCTTTATCAACATTACAATGAAATATAGATCCAAGTTCTACATTTGAAGCTCACACCTGGGGTAATAGTAGAGTGATGATAGCTTGTAGTGGCTGTACCTTGCTTCTATGATCTACTTGTAGGTGAGGATAAAATAACCAGACTTCCAGTTCCTTTTCTAAATGTTGAAACAAGGCAAACAATTCTCACAATGTCTGTAGTGTGCTTGATATGTCTGCTAAAGACAAATGAGTGTAACCAGTGCTTCTCCCTTGCACTGTACAAGCCTCTTTACTCCCACGAATTGACTGTAAGTAGGTATATTTTCACATATGAAGAATCTGTGCCTTCTCCAACAGCTTGATGCACCCTTCCCACAATAGATGAATTCTCCTACTACTATCTCACACCCAAAAATGCAAAGAAAGTATTTGTATCAACCAACTCATAGAGATGAGGCCATTCATTCTTTCCCAGACTTCACATTCGCCCACGAATTCTGTAGCTACTGTATCCTCCTCCCAATAGTAGACTGGAAAGGTTGCTGTGCCCTCCTGCTACCTCTGAATGGTTGAAAGAAAAGGATTAATGCTCCCTTTAAGTGGTGCACCCCTCCACAATAATACTCAGTTAAACAAGTGTGCCCCTCTCTAAGCCTGGCAGATAAAGTGGTGCCTCCTCCTCTTTGGGTAGCCCAGCCTCCACAACTCATCCCACAATTGATACAACTGATAAATCTTGCAAACTCCATTCAATACTCAGATTTGTTGGTGAGAAATGATTCCATATTATGGCATTGAAGCACACATGAGAAATCTGATTGATTTCTCCTTCCAATAGCTAGGGTGGATTTGTCTCACCATTGAAACTATTCTCCTTCTCCTAGGGTTTTTGGCCCAAGAGACTTAAGCTCCAAGATCTCTCCAAATTCTATTTTTGAAATGAGAATAACATGAATCAGAGAATAGCCCGCACGGGTGTGGCTCATTGGCGGTTCCGTTGTTATGAAGTCACTTGTTGTAAATTGGAGGTCACGAGATCAATCCCACCCGGGTTTACCTGTGTCCCATGTCTTGCGGCGGGTGTGGGGCACCTAGGGTTATAGTGGTAGCGGGAATGGATCCCTAGACCCTGTGTCACGCGAGTACTAGCCCGACCCCAGTTGTCGATTCCTCTAGTAAAAAAAAAAACATGAATCAGAGAATAGGGTCTTGTGCCTTTTTTATAATTTCTCAAGTCACTTTTGCGACTCTTCAACTTCCTCCACTTATTCTTTTCATCTAATGAGCCTAAAGTAACTTTGGATACCTTTTTCTCCTTTTTATTATTAAATGTCACTTTATAGCTTTTTCTCGCTCAACTTTAAGTGATTTTATAAAGTTAAAGTCACTTTTAAAACCTCATTAAATAATTATAAAGTGACTTTTTCTGTAGTCATATAATTTTTCCTAATTCACTTTATAACCCCATTTTCTTTACAAATTAATTACTCAACATCCTTTACGGTGTTGCAATTTTCTCGCTGACATTGATTAATTAATTTGATCCCTTTGATGTGGCAGACACACTCCAAGCCATCTCCACTTGCCGCGCTAGAGAACACAATGGAACTGGGGACTTTACAGTCCTCCCTTCCTAAAGACTGTTTGTTCTCAAGCAATGTTGTCATAACCTGAGCCATGTTGAAATTGAAAGTGATGGTAGGGTCCCAAACCACCCTGGAAGATGTGAAGCATTCTCCACTCAACGCAAAATCTGGCAAGCTACAGACATAAGAGTCCTCCTAAAAACTATTGCTAAGTAGAGCAACTCAGCACCTCAACAACTCTATCAACCCCTCAAAGAACCGCTCTACTAGGCAACTGATCTCGTGGATGCAAAAACTAGCTCTTGCCTCCATGTCGGGGGCTGAAATTTCTAATATTGGAATCCCAGGGTCCCCAACTAATCTCAGGAAGGGACCACCATGCTGATGTTGCACCACTCTGATCATAACCTTCCGACTGTCATGCCCCATCTTCTTCCTCCTCTCTTGGAACTCCAAACTGAAATACCTGTAAAGACTGAACTTACCACCATGGATAGTGGCCTGCATAGTCTTCCAGGTGAAGTCATGTCCTGTAAATCGACTGCCATACTTGACCTTGGATATTAAGAAAGCAAGTTTGCCCTTGTCACTGGCAATGACTGTGAGTTGCTCAAGGACTCTAAACATCTCTCCACTAGGCGGCTCTATCACTTGCGTTGCCCCATACTCCAAAGAAACCAATGGGAAGTGGGTGAATTGGTCAATCATTACATACCTACAACCTGTGCTCTGCACCTTGGGTAGGCCTGTGATGCAATCTATTAACATGCTCTCCCTCCTTGTCCCTGAAATGGTCGAAGGTTGTATCAATGTTGCTAAATGAGTGGGTCCTAACGTGCTCTGTTGACTAGGAACAACTTCCACAAAGTCTCTCCATGCAAACCCATCTCGCATCCACCTGTAGATGGTGAAGTCACTCGAGTCCCACACTAGCTTGTAGGATGTGAAGCACTCTTTACCTATAACGCTAGTCTGCCTAGTGCTAGCACATGAATCCATTCGACTACCCTTGATGAGCCAAGCAATCATAAGATGCACAGACTCAAGAAACTCCTCAGATGATTGCCCCTGCAAGCAACCAATTCTGGTTGTCTCATTTATTTCGGTTGCCAAGACATCCAAAATTGTAATCCCGGGGTGCCACTACTGATGCTGCACCCCTTTGCTCATCATCGTCATCTGAGGCAATCTATTACTGAAATAGTCGAAGGCTGTAGGATGTGAAGCACTCTCTACCTATAGCGTTGGTCTGCCTAGTGCTAACACATGAATCCATTCGACTACCCCTGATGAGCCAAGCAATCATAAGTTGCACAAACTTGGGCAAATCCTTAGATGATTGCCTTTGCAGACAACTAATCTTGGTTGTCTCATCTATATCAACTGCCAAGACATCCAAAACTGTAATCCCGGGGTCCCACTGCTAAGGAAAAGGGGAAATGAATTTGACTGACTTTGACTTAGTGATCTATCCGACTGATAACCAATAAACTCTACCAAGGTGACATATGCATGACAGATAGCAATAGGGGATGGAGCCTCACAGATGGGTGAAGTACTTGGGTATGCTTCCCTCAGACTCTAGCAAGTTTTCCTTTGCAACCTTTTTGCAAATATAGGTCAACCTTCAAAGGAAGGTGCCCTGGAAGCCTTCTGGGCTCCAGTACTGACAAAGACCCAGTCTTTCTAGACTAGTCTCACCCTGTGGCCCTATGGGGACCATTGAGCCGAACACTATACAAGGAGTGAGTGCTCATCCTTTGACCATCAACCTTTCAAGGACTTTCACAATTTCTATAAGATAGTAGCCAGCCTACAAGAGCAGGTGCCCTGGAAAGCCTTCTGGGCTCCAGTAAATGATTAAGGCTACCCGCTGCCCGCGAGTAGTCCATAGCCCCGCCGGGTTTGCCTCTCCCTGGTGCCCCTATAAAGGGCAAATTGAGCCTTACATTATATAAGGAATGGGTGCTCAATCTCTTGGCCATTGACTACCTTTTTCAATATTCTATACTTTTGCATCCTTTAGATATAACTTTTATGTGTTCCGATGCTTTAGTTTTGAACAACACTATTATGGTGGAGCACTTGTTTTGAGGACTTAAGGAGGAAAACCCTGTGCACCTAGCCACACTGGCCAAGACACATACTTCATAGCCCGAGACACATAACAACATGGAGTCTGTCACACACAGTGGTCAGAATGGGGAAAGGGTCTTCAATCTCACCAATCTCTATCAGCCATAGTCGTAGGGTAGAAACAAAAGTGAATGACCTAGATGGACGGGCAGAAATGTAATGGAACCAACCTAGCACTAAGGGTTACATTTTGTTTGAGCATGGCATGGGCAACCGTCTTCACATTGGATTCCTTGATCAATCATAACATAGGTTAGAGCAATAAAGAACATATAGCATAGGTCTCCATGATCATCCTAACATGACAAGTATAGGTATCTGAGATAAATCACAGAGCAATAACTAGACCAAGGAAATATACTTGATCTCACCATGTATACGTGTCTCCAACTGATAAGCCTTTGGCTGTGTGTACACAACTCTTAATTTGCTGCCCTGCTGAAATGAACCAGATCATCACCAAAATCATCTCAATGGACTCCTGAGTCTTAGTCCTAGCAAGGAAAACTTCAAGAACAAGACTTTGAAGTGGAATGAAGCTGTAGAGATCCATCCTGATACCCCATGTAAAAGTAACCCGAAATACAAAAAGAGGTATATGTGATAACAAGAAGATGATCTCTATTGGAAAGGAGGTGTAGATGTTGATGTTTGGGCAGCTTCGAGAGCCATTCTCTAGAAGACTGGCATGAGCCTGGGGCTGTGATCTCCAGGACCAGAACGTTGATGATACGTGATCTCCTCTGAAAGGAGATTACATTTACGAGAAGAGACCTTTCCTATGAAGATTCAAGAAGACAAAGTTGACCTTGGAAATGTGAAGAGGACTTAGTAAAGTCTTAGGAGAAGTTATTAAAGTTGAGTCTAGGAGACTCAAGTTAGAAGCACCTGGAAGACCTTAAGTAAAGGCACATCTCATCTCTTGGATTTACCCCTCCTAGCTCACGTGTGTTTGGGACTCCTTGTGAGGAAAGGAAAAGCACTATGACTCTCCCAGGGCATGTATGGACCCTAAGCATCTTGAGGAGACTTAACAACTTGAAGAAAAGGTCACAGAGACCTTGCGCCCAACCTCTAGTTAACTTATATAGCATGTGGGACCTGCAAAAGATCAAAACGACTTGTCATGAAGTTGTAGCACCTAGCTAAAGGGGGCTCTCTAAGGATCAATGTGGAATTAGGAGGAGCCTTCTAGAAGATCATTGACAAGTTATAAAAGAGCATCCAATCCCTCATTTGAGATACACATTCCATGAGATTGTTATGCTGCACAACACACTGCTCTAGGGTTTTACTACATCCTTGTGTGGTGTGACGATCAAGGGTTTGTAGGTTGATTCAGCGTGAGCATTGCATGGTTTTGAGATCTCTCCCTCCAATGAGTCTGTCCATGTTAAAGTTAGTGCAGCTGCGAGACCCATTCTCAGGGAGGATGGTACCCTAGTTAGTTAACTAGGGAAGAGTAAGACCCTAGAAGGTACCCTAGGGCCCCTAGTAGTCTCTTGGGTTTTTGGTACGGGACCAAGTAGGTTGATGCCATGGCAAATCCCCTAGCATGTGGCTAGTGCCCCTATGTGCCTCTAGGGTATTCTGGTCTGGGACCAAAGACGCGATGTCCAAGTAGATATTGTAGGTAGAGGCAGAGACATATTCTAGTCTGGGACCAGGGACACGATGTCCAAGTAAGTCTTGCAGGTAGTTGATCAACTTTCAGTGTGAGACTGAAACTTAGCTTAGTACCGAGGACCATTCTCCAGTAGATTGGAGGACCCGGTCGAGGTCTAGGGGTTGATCAACATGATTCAATGTGAGACTAAAATTTAGCCTAGGGATGGAAGCCATCCTTTAAGAATGGAAGATGATGTCCTCTCTCCTAATCGTTACTGCTAGGTTGCTTCTCAAGGGACTGGCCACCCCTTGATGGCGTCACTAGCACCTAACCCTTAGGAGCAGTGTTAAGGACAAAAGGATCATACAACCTGTTTCGATCTTCCCCTTATACAGTGATGAAAAAATATATAAAACAATGTACCTTGAGAGAGAAAAGATTACTGGTCTTGTTGGTCCTAAAGAAGTTCTTTGTCCACCTTATATGGTTCACCTTGATCTTGTGGGTTTGTGGGTTGCTCTTATTGTGGTCCCCTTTGTTGACTCATGGTCCTTTATCCTACTTGGTCCTAGCGCTTTTATTATGTGTGTATCCTTGCCTTATGGGTTTTATTTTTGGTACACTTTACTTTATGGTTTTATTTATAAAACCTTTGACCATTTAACTTTATGGTTACCATTTACTTTATGGCTATATAACCTTTGGACCATTTTATTCACTTTATTGTTTTTGGTCTTTGGACCTTTTTGATTCTATCGTAAGTTATATGTTGAAATAC